>JABUQX010049845.1:32500-33642 GCA_015478945.1 Trachelipus rathkii | reverse complement strand
TATATATATATATATATATATATATATATATATATATATATATATATATATATATATATATAGATGTATATATAATATATATATATATATATATATATATATATATATAGTATATATATATATATATATATATATATATATATATATATATATATATATATATATATTTATATATATATATATATATATATATATATATATATGTTTGTGTGTTTTTTTGTTCAAGCTCTATGTTTTTTTTCTGTATTAAATTGTCTGTATTGAGCAAACCCACCCGGTAAAGCAGGCATACTATTGCTCGCCGATAAATATCTCTCCCGAGGCGTCTACTCCTTAATGGCTATTTAGATGAATTTCGCCTCTAAAATTGCTGTCTCCCAAAATCCATCCCACTCAATCATCCTATCATAACATCTGCTCAGTCTCTGATTTACGTGTTCAGAATTATTTGGAATTAAATGAATGTAAATTGAATAAATTATTGAAGGAAAAGATATCTAAGTAGATGAAAGAATAATGATTGAGTGATCAAATAGTAAAAAGCAATTGCACAAATAATAGAAAATGTATAAAAAAGATTAAAAATAACGTTAAAAATTTTTTCTAATATATATATATATATATATATATATATATATATATATATATATATATATATATATTTTTTTTAATAAATATATATATATATATATATATATATATATATATATATATATATATATATATATATATATATATATGCGCAGAAAGGTTAAGAATGAGAGTAACTGGAATCTGCATAGAAAAATGTATAGAGAAGGTTCTTTTGCAACTGATGAAATGGATGAGAGGAGAGTGTGGAGGGAACACTTCGAAAATCTGTATAACATTGGCAGCAATGAAGAGGTGATAGTGAATTTGTGTGGGTTTGATGGTGCTAGAAGAAATAGGTATTTTGGGATGTGGTAATTAGTAGGGAGGAGGTAATGAGTGTGGTGAGAAAGCTGAAGAACGGTAAATCTTCAGGTATAGATGGAATTACTGGCGAAATGATCAAGAAAGGTGGCGAAATGATGATTGAATGGATTTGAAGTTGTAACAAAGCGTTATGGAGGTATAGTTCCGAGATTGGAGAAGAGCAGTAATAGTATCCTTATAAGGGT
>JABUQX010049845.1:22500-25000 GCA_015478945.1 Trachelipus rathkii | reverse complement strand
TTCTTGTGAGTGGACGGAATAATCCTCTGATTGGTCAAGTGTTGTTTTATTATCTTTTAGACCCAAACTCATTTTAAAATCATAGTCATTTTAGCTGTTAAGCGGTGCACAAGTTATCTGATTTGTATTAAAAGTGTTTTATTTTTACTAAGTGTATATCATATTTATAATAAATACTTACATTGAGGAATAATTATTAATTTCACTAGAATAGATAATAATTAATTCACTAGTTCATAAGCTAACCACCATGGCTCAGCATGAGCCCCACCCGCAAAGGCAGCCAACCCCGCACCCGCAGGTGCGTCCCGCCGCGTCCCCGCCCGCCAATGCGTGCGTCCCCCGCAGGCGCAAGCCATTTCAAGTGTCTCGCCTGCCGCGCGCCCGCAGGCGGCAATATTTCCGCGTTCCCGCCCGCCGCGTGCGCCCGCACGCGCAATATTTCCGCGAAAGAAATATATATATATATATATATATATATATATATATATATATATATATATATATATATATATATATATATATATATATATATATATATATATATATATATATATATATATATTGTGTGTGGGGGGGTGTGTGTGAGTGTATGTGTTGTGTATGTGTATGTGTGAATAAGATATAGTGTATGTATATATATGTTTCTATGTAAGTGTAACTGCTTATAAGATGAATCATTAATATAGGTAGTATCAAAGATGACGCCATCAAAGATGAGTCATCAAAGATGAACCACCAAAGCTGAGATACCAAAGCTAAGTTATTAAAGTTGAGGCATCAAAGCTGAGGCATCAAAAGCTGAGGCATCAAAGTTGAGGCATCAAAAGCTGAGACATCAAAGTTGAGGCATCAAAACTGAGGCATCAAAGTTGAGGCAACAAAAGCGGAGGCATCAAAGATGGGGCATCAAAATATCGAGTGGGTGGGATCGTATGTGTAAGTGTGTATGTGTGTGTGTGTGTGTGTGTGTGTGTGTGTGTGTGTGTGTGTGTTTGCGTGTGTGTGTATGTGTGTTCTAAATAATAATAACAATAGGCATGAGGTAAATAACACTAAGTATAATAATAAAATAAAAATAAAATGTTTTAATAAATTATACGTTATATGTGTAAGTGAGTGTGTGTGTGTGTGTGTGTGTGTGTGTGTGTGTGTGTGTGAGTGTGTGTGTATGTGTGTTCTAAATAATAATAACAATAGGCATGAAGTAAATAACACTAAGTATAATAATGAAATAAAAATAAAATGTTTTAATAAATTATACGCTATATGTGTAAGTGAGTGTGCGTGTGAGTGTGTGTGTGTATGTGTGTATGTGTGCGTGTGTGTTTGTGTATGTGTGTTCTAAATAATAATAACAATAGGCATGAAGTAAATAACACTAAGTATAATAATAAAAAAAAATAAAATGTTTTAATAAATTATACGTTATATGTGTAAGTGAGTGTGCGTGTGTGTGTGTGTGTGTGTGTGTGTGTGTGTGTGTGTATGTGTGCGTGTGTGTGTGTATGTGTGTTCTAAATAATTGCGCGAGGGACATATGCCTGCGGCGCACGCTGCGGGCGGAACGGAAATATTGCGCCTGCGTGGCGCCGCGGCGGGCGGGGATCGCGGCGGGACGACCTCTTTTACCCCACCCTAAAATTTGCGGGTGGGGCTCATGCTGAGCCCTGGTGGTTAGCTTATGAACTAGTGAATTAATTATTATCTATTCTAGTGAAATTAATAATTATTCCTCAATGTAAGTATTTATTATAAATATGATATACACTTAGTAAAAATAAAACACTTTTAATACAAATCAGATAACTTGTGCACCGCTTAACAGCTAAAATGACTATGATTTTAAAATGAGTTTGGGTCTAAAAGATAATAAAATAATTCTCGACCAATCACATACGAGGTCATATAGAGATAAGGATTACCCCGACCAATCACAAGTAAGGAAAATATTTCCTTTTTACCTGCTTAAAGGATCTTTCCGATCCAGCATGTTTCAGTTTGAAATATATTTATAAAAATAATAATAACAATGATTCTTGTCTATACGGGAATTACCTTTTGGACTGGTATTAGGATTAAATTAGCCCGTCTACAAAAAGGCTTATCCTAAATTTAGGCCTAAATTTAGGCCTAACGTAGTTATTGCACCACATTTTACAGAAAAAGGTCAGTTTGAAATATATTTTGACCTGGAATTAGGCTTAAATCGCCTCGGTTACAAAAAGGATTATCCTAAATTTAGACCTAAAGTAGTTATTTCAACACATTTTACAGAGAGAGGTCAGTTTCGTATCTGTAAGGAGTGCGGGTTGTTGTGTTTTCTCGTGATGGATTGTCAATGTACATAGATAATAATAATAATAATAAAGAAAACCCGAATTATTTAAAAAAACTTTGAAATATTTTTAGTTAACATCGAGTGAATAATATAAATGTAAGTGAATAATTGTTATTTTTAAATAAAAACTTAGAATGATTTTAATAAAATACATGTTAT
>JABUQX010049845.1:0-2500 GCA_015478945.1 Trachelipus rathkii | reverse complement strand
TTGGCCTACGTAACGGACATTGCAATCCGTACACTTATACATGTAAACTATAGAGGATCTCAATCTGTGGGGGATAATATCTTTAAGCCTGAAAAAGTTAGAAATTTTCATACTATTAGTAGGGATAAAAATAAATTCAGTTGATGGAAATGTTCGGTGCAACGTGGGGCTTAATAGATTTGTCAGTTTCCCAGTATAGTGTCCAATAAATGGAATTTTTAAATATATTCTTTGCTTGGGGACATCGATGAAAGGCTGTCTCGGACGAAATTTATTTTCAAGAAATCTATATACTATTTTAGGAAATATATTAGAAGGGAATAAATTAAAATTAGCAAAATTACTCAAATATTCAATTTCTTCATGGAATTTTTCCCATGAGGTGCAAAGTTTGAATGCTCTGAAAAGCCTACATTGTAGTGCAGATAATTTGTATTTCGTCGGGAGGAAACTAAAAAAATTTATGCCTAATAATGTGGTAGAGGGTTTTCTATATACTGAAGTTGAAAAGGAATTATTATTATGTTTAATTAAAACGTCTAGAAATGGTAGTACATTATTTGATTCTCCTTCCATAGTGAAAACAATATTTGGATGTTTAGTGTTGAGATAGTTTAAAAACAATGAGGCTTGACTATGATTTTTAAAAACTAAAAAACAGTCATCTACATACCTTTTATATGTTATTGGTTTATATTCAGTTGGGCATTCGTTTAACCATATTTGTTCATGGAAACTTAGAAATGAATTAGCGAAAGCCGGGCCTAATGGTGAACCCATCGCCATTCCGTCTGTTTGACAGTAAAGCTCATTATTAAACAGAAATATTGTGTCTTCAGTAGCCAGATTAAGGAGCTTTGAAAACTGTGATCTATCTAAACCATCAATCATGTGATCTATTGATGAAAACAGACTGTCAACAATAATTCTGCAGGTTTCTTTAACAGGGACATTGGTGAATAGGGACTGTACATCGAAACTAGCCATATAGCAATCATTAATGGAAAGTGAAGTGACGAAATCTGAAAAGTCAAATGAGTTTTTATGCTGTATTGGTTAATTGTAATAGGTTCTATGAATGGTAGTAAATACTTTGAAAGTTTGTACGTAGGAGAATTAATAGCTGAAAGGATAGGTCTAAAAGGAAGGCCAGGTTTATGGGTTTTGGGTAACCCATATAGTAAGCTTGGGGTAGAGCCTGAAACAAAAAGAGAATTCTGTAAACTAGACACACCTTGTTTTTTGAGAGATCTGAGGAAGTTATTAATTTTATCTTCTATTCGTAAAATGTGTTTGAAAACGTCACCAGTCAGACGACGGAATTTGGAAGAATCTGACAATATTTGTTGTATTTTTTCAATATATGAGGTTTTATCAACAATAACGACTCCTTTTCCCTTATCGGGTCTACAGACGACAATTGATTCATCCCTTCTAAGATTCTGGAGTATTTTAAAATCATTGAAAGAAAAAACAGGTGAAAATATCTTTCTACCGTTAAAGTTATAAAAAAACTTTTTAGTCCAAAATCGTATATCATCGATACATTCTTGAAACCTATTTACATTATGCAAGTTTTTAAGTTGGTAAACACACCTTTCAAAAGCTAAGAAATACTGACAGAAATTAAGTTTAAAAACTGGCAAACTAAAATTTAATCCTAAAGATAAAACTCTCTTCTCTGCGTTAGAAAGATTTTTCTTACTAAAATTGCACACTATTGAGTCACTATTTACTATCAAATTGCTGCGCAAACCAAGTCTGTTCAATTTATCATCCTGTCTACGGCTTGTAGTTAATTTAAACTGTTCTACACGTTTAGTTATAAAATAAATAATATACTTATAATCAATAAAGGACAGAGATAGACGAAGCTGTGAACTACATGTCGAAGTCTCTTCATCGAGTTTATCTATCAGTTTACGTTTGAAATTAATCTCCTTAAGTAGTAGCTTAGATAGCCATGACTTATAAAAATCACTATTAATTAATTAAGCTTTATATAATTTAACATTAATAATATATTCCTTTTCAATAGTATATAGATATTATATATATATATATATAATATATATATATATATGTATAATATATATATATATATAAATAATATATATATATATATATATAATATATATATATATATATATATATATATATATATATATATATATATATATATATATATATATATATATATATAATATAATAGGGTGAGTCGGGAGGAACGGACCAAACTCCAAGGACGGATTGTACACAGGATAATAATGTAAAAAAACTCATATGTTCTTATCCGATTTTCATTTGTTTTCATTTTATAGCGTAATGACAATTAAACAAAATTTCAACATTTAAAACATTTTGAAAAAGTGTTGAAATATTTATTATAGCTTTTTTTCTAGCTTATCCGATCAACATCAAAGTTTCAGGCTTGTATAGTCGTATCAGTCGGCGAGATACATCTTTACTTAGATAATTTCTGTATACTCAAAAGAAAAAT
>JABUQX010049844.1:0-19778 GCA_015478945.1 Trachelipus rathkii | reverse complement strand
ATATATAATATATATTATAATATATATAGATATATAATATAATATATAATATTCAATTCAACATTTATGTATCATAGAGTTTGTGTGTGGTTCGGCGATTAGCATGAAAGAAATTGGGCTGCTCTGTTTGGTTTAATTTTGGGGGAAACGCGATAAGATGGGAACGTGTTTGGGGAACGCAGAAATTTGACCAGAAACGCGAGAACGTTGCCAGACGTAAGATATATATTATATATACACATTAATTTATTTATTTATTTTTTATTTATAAAATTTTTATTATTTTATACCACGATTTTTATATTCTATACCTATTTATCAAACTTTTACTTTAAATAAACTCCTTTGAAAAGTCTCTTGAAAACTCGCCCCTCTTCTGCTATTTCACCTCATTATTAATTATTATTATATTATTTGTAAGAAATGCTTGATTATATTATACAAAACAATATTTATTATTATTATATATTATTTTTATTATTATTATTATTATTAATATTATAGTTATAATATTTTATTATTTATATTATTATTATTATTATTATTATTATTATTATTATTATTATTATTATTATTATTATTATTATTATTATTATTATTATTATTATTATTATTATTATTATTATTATTATTATTATTATTATTATTATTATTATTATTATTATTTCGTTTGTTTCTCTTCAAAATTTCATCTCTGGTAGATTTACATTCATATATAATATATATATAATATATATATATATATATATAATAATATATTAAATATATATATTAATATATATAATTATATATATATTTATATATATATTATAATATATAATTATATATTATATATATATATATATATTGTATAGTTGTCACCACCACTCACGGCAGACCCTATTCAAGAAGGGGTGTTAGCACGTCTATTCACCAAACTAATTGCAAAATTACGCAGATGAGCACAGACGCAAACTTTAAGAGGGAGATTAATTCAGCAGGAAACACAGAGATGGAGAGAGTTCCATAAGAACAGATGTGGTCAGGAAAGAAGGGAAGCACCCGCAGGTTTACTGAGCTCTTGGGAGTTACCAATATCCACACAACTCATGCGCAGACACAAGCACCCTGTGCTACCGGCGCGTAAAGGTGGGTACGCGAGTACAAGTTTCCCTCGAGGCATCTGCCCTGCCTGTACCTATAGAAAAGATAAAGCACCATCATCGCGCCGCAAAAGATAGAGGGTCAACTGAATGGAAAGTACGGAACATTTATAATCTTTGGCCTTTGACTCGACCCTGTCCAAAAGCGGTGAAACCAAGAGGTCCCCCAGATAGGAGAGCATTACTCATAATCAGGGAGTATGAGGCCTTGTATAGCTGGGTAACTGAGAAGAAGAAAAAAAGCCTCGCAGAAACAGAATTCCAGTTTCTTTGAGGCGCCTAGCAACCGTTTTGATGTGAGTTTCCAGACATTTTCTTGTTAATGTTTAAGGCCAAGGATGTTATATATTGTCAACAGGAGAGAAGAAGAACCGTCGAAAGCGATAGAAAGTGGAAGTGTTTTAGAGAGGGGAAGGATTTTGTAGGAGGGGTTGGGGAAGTTTTTAAGAATTAAATTTCACAGTTGAGACGACCCCACCGCGAGATTCTATACAGATTAGTCAGAATTGAATCGGAAAAATGAGGCAGAGGAGCAACTCTATTTGTAAAAAAAAGAGCAGAATTGAAATGAGTGAAAGAAGGGTTGAGTCATCGGCATATGAGGGGATAGAGTAGAGATGCAGGTGAGAAGATCATTTAATGAAAAAGGAAGAATAAAGTAGGAGATAAGACAGAACCCTGGGACACACCACAATTGACAGAAAAAGAGAAGTCGCCCCATCACAACAGCCGATATGGAGCGATTTGAGAGAAAACTAGACGTAAGTAAGCAAAGAGAAGGAGGAAAGCCCAGAGGAAGGAGCTTGAGAGCAGTGACGCGTGCCTACTCGGTCAAAAATGCTTTGGATATGTCAAGCGCCACCACGCAAGTTCCCCATAGTTCCTAAGGGCGGAAAACATAAATCAGTAAGATAGGAAAGTATATCGCCAGTAGACCTCGACGCCAATAAGCCGTACGGCGATCGGAAAGACAGTGAATGAGATTCTCAGATGATCAAGAAATGAGAGTGAGAGAAGGTTTTCAAATATCTTAGATAGTCAATACAAGGAGAACTATGAGGCGAAGTTAGAAGATCAGAGCCGCTTCCTTTTTTCGTAATCGGTTGGACATGTGCGTAGCTTCCAACACTGAGGAAAGTATTAGTATTGAGACATAGAGAAATAGTGAACGAGAGGAGGGGGCCAGCACGAAGCACACTCCTTCAAAGCACGGGAGAATGCAGCCGGGCCACCCGGCCTCCTAAGTTCCATAGATGTTCAGGAGCCATGCACCGATCAAATGTAATCACCAGCAAAGCTTTTGAACCTGAAATTATATATATATTATATATATATATATATATATATATATATATATATAATATATATATATATATATATATATATATATATATTAATATATATATATAATATTATATATAATATTATAGTAATATATATATATATATATATATATAAATATATTATATATTATAAATATATATATATATATATATATAGTATTATATATATTAGATATATAATAATATTATATATATATATATATATATATATATAGTATATATCATATATGATCAAGGTGGGATAAAGCGCAATGAAAGCGCAAAGCGCAAATTTTGCGCTGGTAAAATTGCGCTTTAGTAAAAAAAATATGCGTTTTGTGCGTTTGCGCGAAATTTCCAAAAATGTGCGCTTTTGCATTTGCGCTCAACAATTTTTTTAAGAGCGCAAAAGCGCAAATTTTCGCTCTATCTAAATAATTTGGCGCTTATTATATATATATATATTTATATATTATAATAATTAATATATATATATAATATATATATATATATATACTTATGATATATATATTATAGTATATATTTATATTGTATATATATAGTATATATATATTATATATATATAATATATATAGATATATAAGTTATATATCATATATAATATATATATTATATATAATATATATATATATTATATATATATATTTATGATATATATATATATATATATAGGAAAGGAACTTGGAGTGATGTAGGTAGTCTCTTCTTTAGTCCCCCTATAAGTAAATGATGAGAGTTTAAAAGTTTGTAGTTCACAATACGTTCAGCAACGATAGTCCACTGCAATTTACGTATCTCTTTATAATATTGAAACACTAGTTTCACCAACTTATCTTTTATGAAAATAGGAAAACAAAGTCCGTACGTACTTACTTAGTTAAACGCAAGCAAAACAGTTTTGCAATACGTTATCTTTTTAAAATGGGAAAGCCAAAGTTTCTATCAATATCTTTTTAAAGAATAAGTAATCTTAGGTTACTTTGGGGTTTAAAATTAAAATCAAAATAGAAGACGATTATCAATGAAAGTAAAGTAAGTTGTAAACAAGTCCTTCTTTTGAGATACTGTAATCTTCGTAGGCGAATTAGTAGTCACGACTTTCCACGCGTTTACCTCCCTTGCCGACTCTTCTTTTTGGAAAACTTGCACTCGAGATTCGGAGTCGCAGACTTTCCATAAATTTACCTACCTTGCCGAAAGTTGTGTTTGAAGTTGGAGGAGTTCTGGTAGAGTATCTTCAGTGAGATTTATTTCTTCTGATTCTTAATAATTCTCGAGTATCTCAACCAGACGGTTTATACTATTATTTTCACTTTCGACTTATAGCTAATAAATTTTATGCTCGCAAAAATTCTTAACATAATACGGATGTAAGTTTTCAATTTGTGTTTTGAAAGTTTAATGGAGTACTACATGACTTACTGCACTAATAACGGAGTGAGAAAAGTATGTTAATAATAATTTTAACAAAGAATAAAAATAACTTTCATTCAAATGTAGGCATTTAACAATGAGCACAAACATATAAGACATATCAATGATTAAAATAATAACTAAAATACATAAAGTTAAAGTACTTTACAAATGCAAGCATATCTAATTATGTCCAAGACATAGTAGACGTACAAACATTTGAAGGCAAAAATAGTTACATGAAATGCAAAGAATATTCCAATACAAGCATATCTGGTTATATCCGAAGATCTAAACATACATGCAAATATTTGAATATATAAAATACCACAATTTTATATCAGAAATAAAAGGTGCATTTAAACATAAGCATAATTGGTTATATCCATGATCGAGAAATGTGGCAACAATGTTTGCGATAGCTAAAAATACAAATGTTACAATAGATTAGTCAGTAGAATATCTGTATATGATATATATATATATATATATATATATAAATAATAGTATTATTATAATATAAATATATTATATTAAAAATATTTACATAAGTTGTTTGGAGAATTTACTTGACGCCTCGGGTTTCTTCGTAAAGGAGGTTCTTCTTCTGTTGGCACTGATTGTGCGGGAACATCGGATGTTGAAGGAGAATCTTGTAGCAAAACATCGGATGATGAAGGGGCATCTCGTTGTACAACATCTGAGTTTATTACAGGAGGCATATATGCAGGTTTCAATCGATCAATGGAAACCATATCAGTTCTTCCCGTTGGGTACTGTAACTTGAAACATCGATCGAACCGTTGAAGCACAAGGAAAGGTCCGGTGTAAGGAGCTTCTAACGTCTTCTTGATGCGATCGACGCGTACGTATACATGTGTACATGTTTTTAAAGCTTCAGGGATGAAAGAAACATCGCGTGACGTATGCAAAGGTGGAGATTGTCTGAAATCGAGTTCTTTCATTCTAGCGATGAATTTTTTCATAAAGACTTCTAATTCTTGTCTTGAAGAAGGATTTGAAGGAAAGAATCCGCGGGTAATAAAGGTGTTTTTCCTATTACAGCTTGAAAAGGGGAGTAACCTGAATCATTAGGTATACATCGAAGGCTAAAAAGGATGATGGGCAAGGAGAGTAACCAATCAGTCTTTCTAGCCATGATTGCCGCTTTCAAAGATCGGTGAAACCTTTCGATTTTTCCATTAGCTTGGGCATGGTAAGATGACGTTCTAAGTCGATGGAAACCAATTAAGGAAGATGATAGTTCTGAGAAAAATTCACTTTCAAACTGAGGTCCGCGATCCGTGATGACATATAAAGGCACGCCGAATCTAGAGATCCACTGTAAGAAAGCGTAAGAGACAGATTTTGCAGTGGTGTTTTGAAGAGGAAAGGCTTCCATCCATCTTGTGTTTCTATCAATACAAGTGAGAAGATATCGAAACGTTGCTGAAGATTCTTGAATAGCGGTGGTTGAAAGTAAAGTTAGAATGTCAATGTGTACGGTTTCAAAGCACTGGGAAGGAATTTCTAATGGAATAACAGGTTGCTTTGTATGGCGTTGAAGCTTGGAACTTGACATTTGTGACACAAATGAGTCCATATACGAATATCTTTATCCATAATTGGGCCAGAAAGTAGCGGCGCTTCACTAATCGAGAGAAAGCTTTGCACCTGGATGAGTGACATGCCATGGAGATCTTGAAATGTTCACGATTTGCATAGGGAGAAATGGACGAGGATGAGGAATAGTAGTTTCGCACCAAATTGAAGTTGTCATAGAGTGGAAAGTGCATGAATCTGGCTTGTAAGTTTTAATTCTTCATCAGTGTCCTGCGATCGTGCGAATAGCAGAAGGTCACTGGATCCGAGTGGAAATAGATATATGGAGCTTGATAAAGCATTCAGCTACCACGTTAATCTGATCCTTTAATGTATAAGGCTGAAGAGACGTATTCCAAAATGATTGAAAGATGTCTTTGCTGGCGATCGCTCTTTGCTGATTTCTGCTATAAAAAGCAGAGACAAGGGGTTTATGATCTGTACACAAGACGACATCTCTACCTTCTAAAAAGTGTTTAAAATGAAGAACAGCAAAATATGCTGCTAAGAGTTCTCTGTCGAAAGCTGAATATTTTCTTTGTTGGGTAGTCAATTTCTTGCTGTAAAAATCAATTGGTATTGGTTCGTCATCAATCATCTGATGCAGTGCAGCTCCGATGGCGACTTGGGAAGCGTCAGTGACCAGTTGGAGATGAGTGACATCTGGATGAGAGAATTGGAGAGCTGTGCGTTAGCTATGGCAGTTTTAATTTCCTGAAATGCTTTAGAGGCTTCCGGAGACCAAGAAAGAGAACTAGATTTGTTAGGACAAAGTTTGGCCAATTCCGAAAGCGGAAAAACTAAATTAGCAAAATTAGGAATCAAACGACGATAATATCCCACCATACCAAGGAAACGACGAAGACTAGAATAGTCAGTTGGCATAGGATAGGCGGAAATTTCAGACTTCTTAGAATCAGGTGTACTAAGGCCATGGAAGAAATATGATAACCTAAAAAGTCTAGAGATGATTGCATAAATAAACACTTAGGAACAGAAATACGAAGGTGGTTATCATGTAAAATTTTAAATATTTGACGCAAATGTTCTTTGTGTTGTTCTTTATTCTCTGAGAAAATTAATAAGTCATCCAGATACACAAAAACAAAAGGAATATCTCGAAATATTGAATCCATATAGCGTTGGAAAGTAGCGCCAGTATTACGTCGACTAAAAAGGCAATAGAAACAACTCCAAATGACAAAAGGGTCGTCAATGCCAGTCTTTCTATGTTTCTGGATGAATAGATCTGCATGAATGCCCGGAGAGACCATACGTTACTATATACTTGCGTACGTGAAGTTTATGAGACAAAACTGTTAATATATGGAAAAGAGGATAAACATCTGTTTTGTCCCAGCAATTTAAAGTTCTAAAACACCACATGACGCCATCACCTGGAGCTGTCTTAAACAAAAGAAGGTGACGACCAGGGGATTTAGAATGACGAATAAACCAGCTTTCAAAAGAGTATTAAACTCAGTTTTGGCAACTGCTAATTTATCCTCTGTTAGACGACGAACATTTAGCCTCAAAAATGCTTTTCGCTTTGGCTATACGGGGGTGAAAAATTTAAATATAACAAAAATTTAATAAAGGATTTAATTAATTTAGGTGACGTTAGAATGGGAATACTCCCAAAAGTTGATTACTACTGATGAGAAGGAAATGTAGTAAATGGGAGATGCACAGAACCATTTAGAATTCGTAAAGGAATTGTAGGTTCATAGTGGAATCCAAAATAAGTTTTTGACCGCAATCCAAAATTTAATTTAAAATGATGGAAGAAATCCATGCCGAGAAGGGGGGTTGCTATGTCTGCAACTAGAAAGGTCCATTGAAATTCACGGCGAAGGGATGGTAACGTAAAAAAATGCTGTAAGTTCACCATGACACTTAATAGGAGTATTATTTGCTGCAGTACATGAAACTGCGGTAGGAGAAAGAGAAAAATTACGTGCCATCGATATAGGAAGGGCTGTTATACTTGCGCCAGTGTCGACTAAAAAGTCTATGGTTTTTCCAAAAATACAAACAGCAGTTTTGAAATGCGAGCCCAAGATGGCGCTTATTGGATCTCGCTCTATTCGTTTTTTGAAGTAGGAACAGGTGATGAGGCACGAGAAGATGCAGGTGAAGAAGGTCTAGAAGAGGGATATATTTGTAAGCCTTGTTTGTTTGGCCATTGACACCAAGGCTTGCAATTCCTAGCTTGTGTACCAAAATATAAGTGCGATCGACAAACTTTAGGTTTCTGATCGTTATAAAACGGTTTAAGGCCAAAAGGAATAAAAGATATTGAAGTAGTAGGCTTATGAAAATTGTTAACAGGATTTGTAACTACAGGAGCACAGCTCGCTGCAGTTTGAGACGAAGGATTGACAAATGGTAAAAGATCGTTGGCTAATGCGCCTAATTGTTCCAATGAGAGAGAAGCTTGGGCGGCAATAACAGGACGAATAGAGATAGGAAGAGCGTCAAGAAAACGAAGGCGCACATATATCTTCACGATATTTAATTTTAGATGCTAAAATTTAAAAATGTCGCGAAAGATACGCAGATGATTCTACAGTAAAAGGTGTTTGGACAGAGCTCCTTAAACATTTCTGTTTTGCTCTGTTCAAATAAGGGAAATGATAGAGTCCTTAAGAAGGAATAATTTATTAACTCTCGAGGCAGAAGGAGAAAAAGCGAGAAAAAAAACTTCTGGCAGAAGTTAGGAAAGAGAGTGATAAAAACGAGTTGTTCCGAAGTAATTTCTGCAAGGAAAATTGGCCTCTAAAAATGTGAAACCAGAAGAAACGTCAGCCTCTTAAAAATTACAAGGAACTTTTAATCCTACCTTGAGCCAAAGCAGCAGTGTTCGATTCCTCGTTGTCCGACATTGGGATATTCAGTTACTGTTGAAAGATTTGGAGAGTTGATGAGAGATGCTTATGTTTCTTCTTGTTCTTCTATTGAAAAAAACTCTGCGATCACAATTAAAATAGGGAAAGGACTTGGAGTGATGTAGGTGGTCTCTTCTTTTAGTCTCCCTATATATGTGTATGATGAGTTTAAAAGTTTTGCAGTTCACAACTACGTCAGCAACGATAGGTCACTGCAATTTACTTATCTCTTTAGTAATATGAAACACTAGGTTTCACACTTATCTTTTTATGAAATAGGACACAAAGTCCTGAGGTACTTATCTCTTTAGAAAACGTAAATTTATATTGCAATACCTTATCTTCATAACTCTGGCATCTATATATTCCTATCAATTATCTTTTAAAATAAAGTAACTCAAGGTTACTTTGGATTTAAAATAATGCCTAAAAAATAGAAGAAATTTATTTGGAAGTGAGAAAAGTAAATTGTAAAACAAAAGTCCCTTCTGTTGAGATACTTTCTTCGTAGGCGAATTAGTAGGTCCACGGACTGTCACGCGATCACCTCCCTTTGCCGAGCTCTTCTTTTTGGAAAACTTGCACTCGAGATTCCGGAGTCGCGGACTTTCCATATTTTACCTCCCTTGCCGAAAGTTTTGTTTGGAGTTTGGAGGAGTTCTGGAGAGAGATCTGTAGTGAATTTATTTCTTCTGCATTCTTAATAAAGTGCTCGAGTATTCAACAAATGGTTTATATATATTTAATTCGACTTATGCTAAATTTGCTCGCGCAAATCTTAGCATAAGTACGAACATAAATTAAATTTTGTTACAAATGTATAATGTGTCACACATATACAGTATAGTAATATATATACTAATATATATATAGTAATATATATATAATATAGTATATTATTATATATATGTAAATATATATATATATATATTATATATATATATATATATAGTATCATATATTAATAATAATAATGGATATAAGAATAATGATAATAATAATATAATAATAATAATAAATATAGATAATAATAATAATAAGTAATAATAAATTAATAAATAATAATAATAATAATAATATTAATAATAATAATAATAATTAATATAATAATTATTTTTATATTATTAGTATTATTATTATTATTATTATTATATTGATTATATTATTATTATTTATTAATTAGTATTATTATTATTATGTATTATTATTATTTTATTATTATTATTATTGATATTATTTTATTATTTATAATTATATTATGATTATTATTATTATTTATATTATTATATTATTTATTATATTATTTTATTATTATTGATTATTATTATTATTTTATTATTATTATTAGTAGTTATTATTTATTATTATTATTATATTATTATTATTTATTATTATTATTATAGCCAATTTACTCGTTTATTGGTTACTTTGATTAGCGATTAAATCTTTTTATGCTTTTGTGTTTAAATTGGGATAAAACAGATATGAATAAGTGCTTAAATGGAAAAAGAATTGCAAACGTGAAAGTCGTCGAAGTGGAACTCTTGAAATTATTGAGTGTGATCTCCGTACTTTCCCTGAAAAAAGCAGCCAAGCATGACTTGGGAAGCACCTATGGCCCCACTTATCAAGTACTTTGTGTCTGTCAAGAGTAAGAATGAGTATGTTGAGGCAATAGAGTGATGTACAAGAGAAATATTGATGCTCCCAATTTAAAAAAAATCTTCAGCTTTGACATTAAATCAACACATAGCTTGAAATCGCACTACTTGATCGTAAGTAACTTACACCGATACTTTTTATTTGAATTTTATTTTTTTTATATTTTAAAATTCAACCATTAAATATTTCACATATTTTAATTTCATGAATAAGAATTTTAGTTTTGTAACTTTTTTTAGAAACATCCTTCTTTGCACAAGGGTTGCGAGAAATAATTAGAATGGTTGGAAGGTGATTGATTTTTGTTAGGAGAGAGTTATGTATGTAAGTAGTACATTCTTCGAAAATAAGACTATCAATAAGGACTCGAAAGTAGGTGTAGGTAAAGATAGCGTTGAAGTGAAAAGTATGATTAATTTTGTGATGGTGAAGAAGATGTTAAAATATGTGATGGATGTTAAATGAGTGAGGGGCTTGGGGATGGGAATATAGGATAATTATTTTGTTTTATGTAATATTAAACTAGTGGGAGCATGGTTGGAGAGGAAAGAAAATGGAAGAATGTTTGAGAATTAGAGTGAGAAATTGAATGAACAGGGTTATAAGGAAAAGAATGTGAGAGCACTTGCAATACAGGCCTTTAAATGTAAAAAAAAGAGGCTTGGAAGAATGTATTAAAAGCCAAAGATGAGTTTTCGAAGGAGTGGTTTTTGAAAATACATGTAAGAAGAAAATGAGAAAGGATGAAAGAAGAGAGAAAGAGTTGCATGCGTAGGAGAAAAAGTAGGAAGTAAATTAGCAGTTTAAAAGGAAGATAAATGGCGACTTGCAATGGGATAAGAAATTGTTCTGGAATGAAGTATGATAGATTAAGAAAGAAATTAATGGAGAGTTTGAATAGAGCATTTCGAAAGTCTGCGTAACATTGGCAGTGATGAAGAGGTGATAGTGAATGTGTGTGATGGTTTACTGGTGTAAAAAGAAGTAGGTATTTTGGAATGAAGAAATTAGTTGGGGAGAGGTAATAGGCAGAGTGAGGAAGTTAAAAAAGAATAAATCAACAGGTATAGATGGAATTACTGGTGAAATGATCAAGAATGGAGGTGAGATTGTGATTCACTAGATATGCAAGTTATATATAAAAAAAGAGCTTGTAATGGGTGTAGTTCCGGAAGACTGGAGGTTAGAGATTAGAAACCTATAATTTAACACGTCAAGAGTCAAAATCTAATGAAGTTAGGGGAAATTTCCAAGTCAACTATCGACATGACTTATCCTGATCCTCAATCCTAAAAACAAGTCTTTGCCATTGCCGTGCAGTGCTGCCACTGGAAAAAATCGCCAAATTCCTCCGGAGATGGGAGCGGTTCCCATGTCAGCTGGAGAAATGTCTGCAACTATGGAAAAAACGCAGAAAGCACTAAAAGGAGCAGTTAAAAATACTAAAAAGTATTAAAAAGGCTAAAACATGCCATAAAAATGACCTAGGATGCCAGATTTAGCAATCAAATCTCGCACTCTCTCTCTCCTTCCTTCCTCCATTCCATTCCATTCCATCCATTCCTCTCTCTCTCTCTCTCTCTCTCTCCTCTCCTCTCTCTCTCTTCTCTCCTCCTCTCTCTCCTCCTTCTCTCCTCACTCCTCTCCTCTCTATATGATAGTAATGCAACAGATGTCATTTTTTCGCATCCGCAGATGCGGATGCGGATGTTACTTGACATCCACTGATGCGGATGTTTGAGATATATATATATATATATATATATATATATATATATATATATATATATATATATATATATATATATATATATATATATATATATATATATATATATATATATATATATATATATATGCCTAATTTGAGTTTTAGGTACAATCTCTTAATATAATTGTTAACTGGGTCCGGGACGGGGACCCAACTCAAATGCACCCTACCAACCTTTTTCCCCAACCTCCGACCTTAATGAAAGAGATTTTACAATGAATTATATATACTTTTTGCACTAGTATTGAAATTCAAATATAGGAAGGTTGTGCTTGAGAAACATCAATTTTTCTGCCTTTTCTGCTGAGAGTCTGTTTCTCTTTTAATCATATATTAGCCCAGCATTGCTAAATACTCTCTCACTTGGAACACTAGTTGGAGGACAGGCCAGTTATTTCCTTGCAAGTTTACTTAAGCGTGGGTAAACATTTTGCCTAACTTTCCACCAACTGATAGGATCATCATTTGTATCTAGTCGTTTTTCTTGGTGATAGTTTTCAATCATCTGCACTACATCTTTTGGTAATGCGTGCATTTCTTCATCACTACTGGACTGTACAAATTCTTCCAGTGAATACGTTATTGATTTACTTGCAGAAGGTGTTGGTTCTGTAGATTTCGTTTTTTCCTTTTAGTGGGTGGCGAATTAATAGACCGTATTTGAAGTTTTTCAACTGCATCACAAAGTGACGATTTAACTTGTTCTAATATTGTGTTACAAAAAACTTTCCTTTATAACGGTGATCTAAGAAAGTTGCAATAGTATGGTCATTAATTTCCACAGAACCAAAGCGTTTTTCTAGCTCTAGTTTTATTACATCTTTCATTCTTTTTAAACCGTTATTATTTTCATTTGAAGATGGTTCAATATGCTTCCTTAGCGTTGAGATTAATGGTATTACATCGGAGACAGAAACTGTAGAGACGCTGAATTTTTTGGCATCTCTAATTTCAAGTGACTCTGTTGACTCAAATTATTATGAACTTCATGCTGTGAGATCATGAGTGATCATTACACAGTTCAGTCGAGTCATATGTCTCTCATTTAAAGTTTGTGTTGAGATTCGTCACCAAAGTATTTTTATTATAAAATTCTTTATCAAATCTCGACAATAATATCCGCACAACATCCTCCAGAACCCAGCGCGGATACAGATCTTTAATAATACGGATATTCCGCAGATACGGTCACTCCACGGACAGATATTACCTGCATCACATATATATATATATATATATATATATATATATATATATATATATATATATACATATAATATATATATATATATATATATATATATATATATATATATATATATATATATATATATATATATATATATATATATATATATATATATATATATATATATATATATATATATATATATATATATATATATATATATATATATATATATATATAAAATATATATATATATATATATATATATATATATATATATATATATATATATATATATATATATATATATATATATATATATATATATATATATATATATATATATATATATATATATATATATATATATATATATATATATATATATATATATATATATATATATATATATATATATATATCAGAGATATTATAGTAGGTTGGAAGAGTAGCTCATACCAATATTTTTAGTCTTTTAATAAAATAAATTAAATGGTAAATTTAACTAAAATATTAAAATTTTATTTGAAAGTGAAAAAAGAAAACTAATTTATAAAATAAATTTAAAGAAAAACAACTACTTTAGTAATAACAATTACAATAATTAAATTCATTTGAAAATTTTCCTTCTACTCTGTTCTTAAGAGTAAAATTCTAAGCTATGGGCGTAAATAGATCTTCATATTTCATATAATATTATATTGGGCCAGGCCAGGCATCATACCTTGCTGTACGCTCGAAAAGATACGAAAATTCACGGGTATGAAAATCGTCGCTCACCTCCCATGAAAACGTGCGAATAAATTTGCAAATGCGAAAGAATTCTCTCTCTCTCTCTCTCTCTCTCTCTCTCTCTCTCTCTCTCTCTATATATATATATATATATATATATATATATATATATATATATATATATATATATATATATATATATATATATATATATATATATATATATATATATATATATATATGTATACTCTCTCTCTCTCTCTATATATATATATATATATATATATATATATATACAGAGATGGGCATCGTTACATGAATTTGGTTAGCGTTACCGTTACTCGTTACTTGAGAGAAAAAGGGTAGCGTTATCGTTACATCGTTACATTTTAAAATTCTTTAAAGCGTTACCGTTACTCGTTACATGTAACGCGTTACTTTCGGTCAGTTTCGGGCTTAGTAGTAGGGCAGGCATATTGGACACCGATCGTTTTTTACCCCAAAAGGTATATTGGACAACGATGGTCAAAATGACCAACGGTTTTACCTTCCCTTGACCTTTCCTGAGGGTATTTTTACCTGCCCTTGACACCTGACCTTTACCTTTTTGGGCTTGACCTTTTTGGGCCTAAATTTACACCTGGCCTTGACCTTTGGGCCTTAGGCACTTTTGGGACTTTACCTTTTTTCGACCAACCTTTGATCTTCCATGGGTCATTTTTGGCCCACGGTATTTTTTGAGAACCCTAATTTTTTGAGAACCCTAATTTTTTGAGAACCCTAATTTTTGAGAACCTAATTTTTGAGGAACCAAATTTTTTTTGGCAGCCTTAATTTTTCGGCAACCCTAATTTTTGGTAACCCTTCGAAGAAGGGCGCCAAACGGTTGCGTCAGCAACCGTTGTACGTATTACCCCGCTATTTTACGCCCCCTATTTTTTTTTTTCGACCGTGGGCCATTTTTGCCCACGGTAATTGATCTTCCTTTAGAGGGGCTTAGCCCGTTTTTGATGTCTTTACCTTGTTTTGACCACCTTGCTTGGTCTTCCATAGGTCAATTTTGGCCCACGGTAATTTTGGCTACCTTTGGTCTTCCATGGGTCAATTTTGGCCCACGGAATTTTCGACCAACCCTTTGGTATTCCATGGGTCAATTTTGACCCACGGTAGTGCATTTGATCTTCATTAGGGGCTTAGCCCTATTTTTTGATGTCTTTACCTTGTTTGACCGATATTTCGGCTTTTACCTTGCCATATACCGTGGGTCAAATTGACCCACGGTAATTTTTTATCCTTCCTTTAGGGACTTAGCCCGTTTTGATGTCTTTACCTTGTTTGACCATGATATTTGTGACCTTACCATATACCATGGGTCAATTTTGACCCACGCTAACTTGAGGGCTTTGATGGTTCCCAATCACCGTAAGAAGTACCTAGGGATGTTCTATTAGTGTTCTATGAGTATTAGATGAGTGCCAGGTGAGTGCCAGGTGAGTGCCAAGTGAGTGCCAATGAGTGCCAATGAGTGCCAAGTGAGTGCCAATGAGTGCCAAGTGAGTGCCACATAGTGCCAAGTGAGTGCCACATAGTGCCAACTGAGTGCCACTTTTTTCAAGCCTTTTCTAGCCTCCCCTACCCCCAGATGCCCCTAATAGGTGTGCCACCCTAGGTAATAAAGGTATAGGGATTCGAATGGTGTATATTACAAGCTGCTAGGATGCTTCCTACTATGAGTTAGTATTTTTCTAACACTTATAGCATGACAGAATATATATCTAAAGAGTTACACAGTTGAGACAGTGATCGCAAACGTTTCCGAGTCCGCGTCCGCAGGTCATCCCATCCGCGAAACCACCGCCGCGTGCGCCCGCAGGCGCAAAATTACCGCGTAACCGCCGCCGCGTGCGCCCGCAGGCGCAATATTTCCGCGTAACCGTCGCCGCGTGCGTCCGCAGACGCAAAATTCCCGCGTGAACGAAAAATATGATATCAATGTAAACTATTCAAGAATTTCGTTTCAAATATACTACGAGTCATTCATTTTACTACGAATTGTACGAAATTTTATTAAAACATATTTTAATTAATTAAAAGCAGTAAAGCAGTAAAACAATGGGGTGTTACCTAACACCCTGGGGGATAGTGTCTTTGTTTTACTGCTTTAACTTTCTGCTTTACTGCTTTAACTCATGTTTTACTGCTTTAACTTTCTGCTTTACTGCTTTAACTCATGTTTTACTGCTTTAACTCATGTTTTACTGCTTTAACTCTCTGCTTTACTGTTTTAACTCTCTGCTTTACTGCTTTAACTCATATATTTATTAACATTATGTTTTCTTTTATATTTTTTATTTTGTTTTAATACTTTTTTATTTCTTTTTTTATTTTGTTTAATACTTTTTTATTTTTTAATTTGTAATGTAAGAATAAAAACACACACAGAGTTTCGGCTATATAAACATTTTATTTTAATAAAAGGTGTGAAATTGATAAAACATATGCTTACATACATAAAACGATTAAAGCAATTAAACAATAGAGGTCATTATTACCTAACACCCTGGGGATGAAATAATGCCTTTGTTTTACTTTCTTTACTGCTTCTTTCTGCTACTGCTTTAACTCATGTTTTACTGCTTTAACTTTCAGCTTTACTGCTTTAACTCTGCTTTAACTTTCTTCTTTACTGTTTTAACTCATATATTTATTAACATTATGTTTTCTTTTATATTTTTATTTTTGTTTTAATACTTTTTATTTATTATTTCTATTTTTATTTTTGTTTTAATACTTTTTTATTTTTTTTAATTTGTTTTGTAAGAATAAAAACACACAGAGTTTCAATATATAAACATTTTATTTTAATAAAATTGTGCAATTATTAAAAACATTAACATTATACCCTAAAACTGATAAATCAATTAAAATCAATAAAGGGATGTAACCCTAACCTGGAGGGATTAGGTAATGCTTTGTTTTTACTGCTTTACTGCTTTATCATTTTACTGCTTTAACTCATATGTTTTACTGCTTTTAATCATATATTTATTAACATTACATACCTTAAAACAGTAAAATCAATAAATCAATAGAGGTGTGACCCTAACTTCAAGGGATGAGTAATACTTTGTTTTTACTTTACTGCTTTATCATTTACTGCTGCTTCAACTTTCTGCTTTACTGCTTTAACTTTCTGCTTCACTGCTTTAACTCTGCTTTACAGCTTTAACTTTCTGCTTTACTGTTTTAACTCATGTTTACTGCTTTAACTCATATGTTTTCTTTAACTCACATATTCATTAATTACATACCTTAAAACAGTAAAGTCAATTAAATCAATGGGGTGTGAATAACAGGTGGGATCAAATGTCGCCTGTTTTCTTCTCCTAATTTTCTCACTTCTTTCTGCTTCCTGCTTTAACTTTCTGCTTCACTGCTTTAACTTTCTTCAGCTTTACTGTTTTAACTTTCTGCTTTATTGTTTTAACTCATGTATTTATTAACATTATGTTTTTTTATTTTTGTTTTAATGCTTTTTTTTGATTTTTTATTATTTTTTAATTTATTTTAATTATTTTATTATTAATTTTTTTAAATTATTTTATTTTTTAATTATTTTTATTATGCTTGGTCGTTATTTAAGCTATTGCCTATTGTTGTTTAAGGACAGCAATACCTGCACACATGCTGCTTACGCTTATGCATTCCATGTTCCACTATTCCATTCTGTCCACCACTGTCCATTCCATTCCATTTGTCCATTCCTGGATTCCCTATGATTCCACCTGGGATTCCACCACCTCCTTCCACTCCTCTTTTCGTCCATTTATGTTTCAGTCCTTCATTCCATTCCATTCATTCAAAGTTTCTTAAGACTTCTATAATAAATCAATCTTTGAACAAAAAATTTATTATTAACTGTTAATAATTTTTTTTTTTTATAAACTTTATAACTATAAAGTTTTAAAATAGCACTAAATTTTATGAAAGTTTATTAAAACATATATTTTACGTACCTTAAAGCAATAAAATCAGTAAATCAGTAAGGTCAGCCCCCCCCCTCTACACCAAGCTATGCCACGTTTGTTCTCTTGACTTACTGCTTTACATCATCTTTAGCCATGTAATAGGTATAAAAAATAACAAAATAAGTTCTTCTCTGTATAACATGTATTTTATTAAAAATCATTCTAGATTTTATTTAAAATATTTAAACATATACATTTATATTATTCACTCGTGTTAACTAAAAATATTTCAAAGTTTTTTTAAATAATTCGGGTTTCTTTATTATTATTATTGTTTCTATGTACATTGACAATCCATCACGAGAAAACACAGCTACCCGCACTCCTTACAGATACGAAACTGACCTCTCTCTGTGCAAAATGTGTTGAAATAACTACTTTAGGTCTAGAATTTAGGATAATCCTTTTTTTGTTAAACCGGGGCGATTTAAGCCTAATTTCAGGTCAAAACATATTTCAAACTGACCTTTTTCTGTAAAATGTGGTGCAATAACTACGTTGAGCCCTAAATTTAGGCCTAAATTTAGAATAATCCTTTTTGTAGGCTAATTTAATCCTAATACCAGGTCAAAAGGTATTTCCCGTATAGACAAGAATCATTGTTATTATTATTTTTATAAATATATTTCCAGCTGAAACATGCTGGATCGGTAAGATCCTTTAAGGTAAAAAGGAAATGTTTTTCTTACTTGTGATTGGTCGGGGTAATCCTTATCTCTATATGACCTCGTATGTGATTGGTCGAGAATTATTTTATCGTCTTTTGAAAATTAACTTTGTTCTTTAAACTTATTTGAGCAGGTGTGTGTTTATTATCTTTTAGACCCAAACTCATTTAAAATCATACAATCATTTTAGCTGTTAAGCGGTGCACAAAGTTATCTGATTTGTATTAAAAGTGTTTTATTTTCACTAAGTGTAATACAACATATTTATAATAAATACTTACATTGAGAATAATTATTAATTTCACTAGAATAGATAATAATTAATTCACTAGAGTTCATAAGCTAACCACCAGGGCTCAGCATGAGCCCCACCACAACCCCGCACCCGCTGGTGCGTCCCGTCGCGTCCCCGCCGCCGCGTGCGCCCGCAGCGCAATATTTCCGCGTTCCCGCCCGCCGCGTGCGCCCACAGGCGCAATATTTCTCGCGCGTAACCTCCGCCGCGTGCGCCCGCAGGCACAATATTATTCCATTCCACCTTCCACCACTTTTCAATTCCATTTCCATTCCATTCCATGTGTTGTTTCCTTCCATTTCCCTTCCACCTTATGTCCATGTTGTTCAATTTATTCATTATGGTGATTCCATTTGCCTAAGTGCCATTGATTTAGGATCTGATACCCACCCATAAAACCACCACCTGCCACATGTCATGATTTAATTAAAGACGATTTTTGTTTTTGTTGTTCAATGCTTAAGTTGCTTCATTAACCTGTCCACCACCACCCTTCCTGTCCATTTCTTATTCCCTTCCACCACCACCACCTACTACCACCACCACCATGCCCCACATGCCACCACCACTCATTTGATCCCCCAAACTTTAATGCCTCCAGCTTTTAATTACCTCAACTTTGATCAATCTCCAGTTTGATCACCTCAGCTTTGATGTCAGTTTGATCTCCAGCTTTGCTGTCCTCGGCTTTGTTGCCTCAGCTTTTGATGCCTCGGCTTTTGATTGCCTCGGCTTTGATGCCTCTTTAATGGCACGTTGCCTCGGCTTTGGTGGGTTCAAATCTTTGATGCCTTGTCCATCTTCCACCACCCTTCCACCACCCATTCCCCCTCTCTCTCTCCTCTCTCATATATATATATATATACTCTCTCCTCTTTCATATATATATATATATATATATATATATATATATATATATATATGTATATATATATATATATATATATATATATATATATATATATTTCATTCATGAGATATTGCTCTAAGACACCTTGACGGAGGTTACATGAGATTATTGCTCTTGAACATGACAGACAGGAGG
>JABUQX010049843.1:60000-61217 GCA_015478945.1 Trachelipus rathkii | reverse complement strand
TATATATAATATATATACTATAGTTATAATATATATATATATATATATATATATATATATATATATATATATATATATAATATATAATATAAATATAATATATTATATATATATATATATATATATATATAATATATTATAAAAAAAATGTAATGTTGACATTATAAAACTTCAACTTTCATTAAATATATTACCATTAATTTAAGTAATTTTTTTACAAAACATTTTCAAATTTTAAACTAAGTTTGTAAAAATTTACCCTAAAATTTTATAATGAAGTTAGAGAAAAGGACGATAAGGGAGATGTAGTTTGACATAGAGCCATTGATAATAATGTTCTTATAGATTTATAAAATAATGTTTAATAATTCATATATTTAAACTAATACTTAAATTTAGATTTAATCCGTAGTTTAAATAAATTATTTATTATATATATAACTACTCATTTTAAATTATAAGTTTATAAACTTATCTAGGAATTTAAGATTCATAGTTATATTTATTCTTGAGCTTATATTTTTTTATTTTATTGTTAATAGTCTTAATTTTATACTCTACAATCCATGGGGGGATAATAGCTAGTATATATATATATAATATATATATATTATATATATATATACATATATATATATATATAATATATATATATATATATATAATATTATATATATATATATATAATATATATATAATATATATATATAATATATTATATATATATATGAAATATTGAAGCTCTTATCTAGAAAAAAATCAAAAGCATAGACAAACAACTGGACACTCAAATTAAGAAAAATTGTGGAAGGAAGAATAGAGAAAACTTGTATCAAATTAACTGAACTATATCGTTTTGTGGCCAGCAAGGTCTGAATAAGGGGCTCAAGTGAATCTGGACGTATTGAATTATCAACTCCACTGAAAATGACGGAAATTTTAGAAGCCTTCTTAGGTTTTGAGGAACCACTTACTTCTATCGTCCAAAAAATTCAATGTATACGAGTCCGATGATACAGAATGAAATCATAACTAGTCATTTAGTTCATCGCTTATACAAAGGAAAATAGTGGAAGAAGTTAATAAAAACAATTTTTTTTCAAGTATTAGCTGATGAAACAAGGGATGAAAACAGTTTTCACTTTGTGTACGAGGTAACGCGGATTGGTGGTGATAGGAGGTTGAATACTCCTACTACCATTTACTTTAAGAGAGAT
>JABUQX010049843.1:52500-55000 GCA_015478945.1 Trachelipus rathkii | reverse complement strand
ACAATTCACCGACATTCACAATTCACAGACATGTGCAATTCACCGACATGTACAATATATCGTCAAATTGTTTAGACTAGATTTGGTTATGTTTGGTAATGCTTTAAGATTGGTAAGGTAAAGTTAGAGCAGCTTAGGTTAGGTTAAGTAAGGTTAGGCTATGTTAGGTTAGGATTGGTTACGCTAGGTTATATATATATATATATATATATATATATATATATATATATTATATATATATATATATATATATATATATATATATATATATATATATATATATATATATATATATATATATATATATCTATTCCTCTTATATATATATTATATAAATATATATAATATATATATATATATATATATACATATATATATAATATCTAACTCTATCCTCTCATATGTCGATGATTCGATCCTTTATTCTTCAGCTCATTTCAAATCTGCTCTCTCTTTTACTTCTAGAATTGCCTCTCGTCTTAATCTTTCCTATTCTATTCTCGCAGATCTGGATTCAATTCTTTAAAATTCCAAGTTCTACAAATCTCCCTCTCTAAGACACCTTCTAACTTTCCTATCTCTTTTGATGGTTCTCTCGTATCTCCTGTTGACAATATAAACATTCTTGATCTTAATTAACATAAACAAAAAAATGTATTTAGAAACCTCATATCACAACGGCTGCTAGGGCGGCCTCAAAGAAACTGGATGTTCTGTTTAGACTGAGAGACTTTTTCCCCTTTTCTCAGTTACTCCAACTATTCATGGGTCTCATCCGCCTTGTATGGAGTACTGTTCTCAAATCTGGGGGGGGCGCTTTGGTTTCACCCAGCTTTTGGAAAGGGTCGAGTCAAAGACCATAATTCTTATAAACTGTTCTGTACTTTCAAATTCACTTGAACTCAATCTTTTGCTGAACGATGCCCAGTCTCTTTCTATTGGTATTCAGCAGCAAGTGCTCGAGGGACTTACCACTCTCGTACCACCACCTCACCACCTTTACGACTCCCTCGTAGCACAAGGTTTGCTGTGTCTGCACATGCGTTTTGTGTTGACATCTAGTAACTCCAGGCTCGCTCGCTGCGTTCTTCCTTCTTCACAGTCCCATACAAGGAATAATGATTTACGAAACCATACGGTATAATTGATAAAATATGGGAGAAACTGACTTTGAAATCTTAAGAATATACAGAAATATTTTCCATATTAATATTACATAAACGTAACTAATGAATTTTTATGAAACGAACTATGAATATTATTATTTTTTCTTTTTCAGAATTAAGTAGCTATAAAAGTTATGGTTTCCCTGAAGGTAAACTTATATTTTTATTAATTAAAGATTTAAAGTTTTTTGGTATCACTTTGTTGTTTATCCTTACACTGTCTTGGCATGTAATTGAATTATTTCCCATTCCAATAGCCATGCAATTATGCAAATATTTTAATAGAAGGGATGCAGAAAAATTTTTAATGGCTATGTTTTTTTGATAATCTTTTAACTCTATGGTCACCAAATCTGCTTTGCAATTGCTCAGCAAAGCCATCGTCTATATCTTATTTTATATCGTAGTATGTAAGACATTTCACATATAACATGTATTGATAGGTTAATGAATTATGAAATTAAGGTAAAGTCCATTTTATCCATGAGAGGTTTGTTTTAAATGGGGAAATAATGAAAATAATTGATTTATTTACAAATATAATTGACACACTGGAGTTTTAAAACCAGTGGTTATGATGGGTCGGATTCGATATATAGGCGCACCTAGATGTTTGGGAGGACAAAAGAGCCGTTATTAATCCTCAACTACAGAGGCAAGAAGACGTCTTAACGTCTTTTCGGTAGAGATAAAAATTATAATAAAAATATTACATTTAAATGGAGTGAGGTTACATATATTATATTTAATGTTATATCAAATAATTTATTAGTGAAGAAGTGGCCCTAAAATTGTGCAAGCATTTCAATTTTGACTTTGAATGTGTCCCCCAAAAGGTGATTCTAAATCAGCATTAATCAAGTACTTATTAGTTTGTAACTAGGGTTAAAGACAATAAACTTTACATAGTATAGAGCTCTCATTCAGCTAAGATTTCCTAGAATAGAGAATAAGTCAAAGCAACTGCTTTTACATATTTGATCATAATCACCTTTAGAAAATATTCATTTATTTAAAATTACATTTGATTTTGTGATTTTTACCAATTAAGAAATTAATTATTAAAATTTATAAAGGATTTGTTGCTGTTTTAAATTAAACCCGTTTTAATCTCTCTCTCTCCTCTCCATCTCTTCTCTCTCTCTCTCCTCTCTCTCTCTCTCTCTCTCTCTCTCTCTTCTCTCTCTCCTCTCTCTCTCTCTCTCTCGGCTTACCTCTTGAAAACATAAGCATTATTTGTCATAATAACATAAGCAATAAACTATATTGGAAACCTTATAAGGCTCATATCATAACGAAGAAGCTGAGAATTCTGTTCAAGTTGAGGGAGTTTT
>JABUQX010049843.1:32500-47500 GCA_015478945.1 Trachelipus rathkii | reverse complement strand
ATTATTATTATATTATTATTATTATTATTATTATTATTATTATTATTATTATTATTATTATTATTATTATTATTATTATTATTATTATTATTATTATTATTATTATTATTATATTTTTATTATTATTATTGTTTATTAAATTATTATTAATTATTAATTATTATTATTATTGATTATTATTATTATATTATATTATTATTATTATTATTATTATTATTATTATTTTATTTATTATTATTATTTATTAATTATTATTATTATTAATTATTTTTTCATTATATATTATTATTAATTATTATCATATTTATTATTATTAATTATTATTATTATTATTATTATTATTATTATTATTATTATTATTATTATTATTATTATTATTATTATTATTATTATTATTATTTATTTTTGTTATTATTATTATTATTATTTATTATTATTAAGAAGATGATAAACAATTATAGGTAGTTCTTAAGAAAGCAAAGAGAAAATACTACTCTAACAAATTTCAGGACTGCAACAAAGACTCGAAGGCCACTTGGGGTTTAATCAATAAATTAATCAACAATAGCAAGAAAAAAACCACAATGTATAAAAGGAAACTGAATTTTATAACAATCAGGTTAACACCAACTCAAAATAAGATCGCAGAGTGGACTAAACGAATACTGTCGTAAACGTTCGGTATGCAAATGCTTTGAGAGACAAGCCCCTTAGTCAAACAATCATATGAAACTTTTTTCTCCAGACTACGGAGTCTCCATTTTTTCCTTTATTCTCCCATTCAAACTGTCTCGGAGGTTAAAAAAAGTAATGCGCCGGATTAAAAACAAAAAAATGTGATGTTCATTCTAATCCCCAATCACATCCTCAAACTCGCTGCCGACATAATAGCCAGCCTTTAAAACAACTTGTTCAATGAATCATTTTTGACAGGATTTTCCCCAAATATATTCAAGACAGCAAAAGTGATCCCTATATCTAAAAAAGAGACCTTGCCTAGCAAAAAATTACAGACCATAGCTTATCACATAACACTATTAGTAAATATATTTGAATGAAATTAGTTTTTCAATTCAGTTAACTAGGAATGATTTTTATATCAACATATTCTTAATTTACAATTGATTTGATAAGGACGTTCATCGCTGATTGCCCTCATTTGCCTAAACCGAAAAACTTGTACAGATAAATTATTTTAAATTTAAATAAGACTCTTCTTCCTGCTTATTATTATGTAGATCTTCACAAAAACTTTGACATGATTAATGAATGTACATAACTATTAAGTAATAATGAAGCTAGGAATCTTCAAGGGACACAATCTTTACAATTGGTTTAAAAGCTACTTAAAGAAGAGATCTCAATATGTAAAACTAAATGAAACTAATTCAGCTCACACTTTTCAAAAACATCAACCGCGTAACCCCCAGGCTCAATTCTTGGACTTCGTTTTATTTACTCTATATTACAAATCATCTGTTCAATTTCTCCATGACGCTTTTTTTCAGTCTCTTTTTCCCTGTATTCCGATACCTTCTCCATTTTTATTGACCAAATTTACGCATGCGATCTCTAATCTCGTAAGGGAACTGAATGGTTAAAAAAAGAGTAATGTAATGCATTTGATGATGATAAGTTTATCTCAAATTTGAAATTATACATTTTACCTAATTTTTAGCAAAAACATTAACGATTTTTAAGTATTAATATTAACAGATGTAGAACTGAATAGGGCTTGCAATGCTAAATATTAAACAACCTAGGTTAGCAGACTGGTCGAGATACATGTATATGGCAAAAAAATTAAGCAATTTTGTATCCACTTTACATTTCTTTGGAAATTATACTTTCACTAATACACCCTCACTTCCTTTACTGTCTTCCTATCTACGGTACCACAAGTAATTCAGTAATTCACCTGTTTATAGTAAACAGAAGCGATTTATTCGCCTCATTAGCAATACAAGAGACTTTACAGCCATACACAACCATTATTCAAAAGCCTAAAGATATTGCAGTGTAAATACTGGCTAAATATATCCTCCTGAACAGAGATACTAAATTATCCTAACAATGCATGTGGACTTCGTTTCTAAGAAGTTTTCCCCTTCAAACCAAGCAGGCGCGTAGCAATCAATTAAAAAGTTAGAAAAAAAGCTAGACAAGTCCTGAGTAGGTTTGCCTAAAAAAAGCCAACTCATAAAATTGTCAGCTACAAAGCAGCTAAACTATACAACTCATGCCACAAGACATCAAACCGAAAACTCTACAATCTTTTAACTAAAAAATATAAAAATGTATTACCTAATAGTAAATATTAATAAAATAACTAACTCAAGGGATGGAACCTACCGTATAAATCTAGCTACTACCATTATTATTATTATTATTATTGATTAGTTATTTTATTATTATTATTATTATTATTATTATTATTATTATTATTATTATTATCAATTACTATCCTAATTATTATTATTTTATTGTTATTATTATTGAATTATCATTATTATTTTATTAATTATTATTATTATATATTATTCATTATTATCTATATTATTATTATTATTATTATTATATTATTGATTATTATTATATTAATTATTATTATTATATTATTATTAAATATTACTATTTAATTATTATTATTATTTATTAATTATTATTATTATTATTATTATTATTATTTATTATTATTATTATTCTTGTATTATTATTATTATTATTATTATTATTATTATTATTATATACTCAAGAATTATTTTTTATTATAATACAATCATTAATGTAATTGGTCTTATTATGATTAACTCAAAGGTAATTATTATTATTATTATTATTAATTTATTATTATTGATTATTAATTTATTATTATTTATTATTATTATTTTATTTTATTATTATTATTATTATATCGTTAATTATTATTATTTTATTATTATTATTTAATTATTATTATTATTATATTAATTATTTATTATTTTATTATTATTATTTTTATTGTTGTAAGCATGATTGTAGCTTTATAATTTAATTGAAATTATTGTAATTTTAGTTGTAATTATGATTATAATTGTGATTGTGATTAATATTGTTGTATTTGTCGTAATTGTTTTTATTATTCTAATTATTATGTTTTATAATTATTATTATTAATTATATCTTATCATTATTATTAGTTATTATTAATGTTATTATATATTATTATTATTATTATTATTTTATTATTAATTATTATATTTTTTTATTATTATTATTATTATTATTTTATTATTATTATTATTATTATTATTATTATTATATTATTATGTATTATGTACTATTATTATTATACTAATAATACTAATAATAATACTAATCAACTAATAATAATAATACTAATACTATAATAATAAAATAATAATAAAAATAATTAATCTTAATAACATCATAAAAGATAATAATCATAATATAATACTACCTAAGGTAATTGAATTATAAAAATAATAATAATAATAATAATAATAATAATAATTAATAATAATAAATAATAACATAATAATAACTAATAAAATGATAAGAATAATAATAATAATAATTATAAACATAATAATTGTAATCTAATAAAAACAAATTACGACAATCACAACCGAATATTTAATCGCAATCACGAATTATAGATGCATAAATTAACAACTTAAAATTACAATATATTTCAATAAAATTATAATAGCGTAAATCATCTTACAACAATAAAAATAATAATAATAATATAATAAGGTAATAATAATAAATATAATAAATAATAATAAATAATAATATAATAATAATTACGATAATATATAATAATAATAATAATAATAATAATAATTAATAAATATATAATAATATAATAATAAATGAATAATCATAATTAATAATAATAAAATAATAATAATAATAATAATAATAATAATAATATAATAATGATTATTAAATAAAATAATAATAATAATAATATTAAATATATAATAATAATAATAATATTAATAATAATAATAATAATAATATAATAATTAATAATATAAATAATAATAATATATATAATATAATAATAATAAAATAGTAAGTATTAATAATAATAATAATAATAATAATAATAATAATAATAATAATAATAATAATAATAATAATAATAATAATAATAATAATAATAATAATAATAATAATATAATAATAATAATAAGTGATAATTTAATAATAATAACAATAATAATAATAATGATGATAGTAATGATAATAAATATAATAATAAATAATAATAATATAATAATAATAATAATAATAATATATAATAATCAATAATAATAATAATAATGGTAGTAGCTAGATTTTATGTAGGTTCAACCCTGATTAGTTATTATTAATATTTATTTAGGTAATACATTTTTAATTTTTTTAGTTAAAGATTTGGTAGAGTTTTCGGGTTTTGATGTCTTGTGGCATTGAGTTGTAAGTTTAGCTGCTTGTAGCTGACGCTTTGAGTGGCTTTTTTTTAGTCTAAAGAAGGGAGGGTTTATGTAAGTATTATTTCTTAGGTTTATTTGATTTGCTACGCGCCTTGCTTGGTTTGAATGAAATCTTGCTAGCAAGAAGTCACATGCATTGTTATGGATAATTTTATGTATCTCTTTCAGGAGTGATATATTTAGCAAGTCTTTACACTGCAATATCTTTAGGCTTTTGAATAATGGTTGTGTATGGCTGTAAAAGTCTCTTGTATTGCTAATGAGGCGAATAAATCGCTTCTGTTTACTATAACAGGGTGAACTACTGAGTTTACTTGTGTACCGTAGATAGAAGAAGTAAAGTAAGTGAGGGTGTATTAGTGAATAGTATAATTTCCAAAGAATGTAAAGTGGTACAAAATTTCTTAATTTTTTTGGCATATACATGTATCTCGACAGTCTGCTAACTAGGTTGTTAATATTTTAGCATTTGCAGCCCTATTCAGTTCTACATTGTTAATATTAATATTTAAATCGTTAATTGGTTTGTTGCTAAAAATTAGGTAAGATGTTTTATTTAAATTTAGAGATAGCTTATTAGCATCTATCCATTTCATTATTTTTGTTAATGTGTCAGTTGCTTTACGAGATAGAGACTCGGCATTTTTGTCACTTATTAAAATGGAGGTATCGTCAGGAAAAGAGACTGAAAAAGCGTCATGAGAGTTGAACAGATGATTTGTATATAGAGTAAATAAAAACGGTCCAAGAATTGAGCCCTGGGGTACGCCGGTTGATGTTTGAAGTGTGGCTGAATTAGTTTCATTTAGTTTTACATATTGAGATCTCTCCTTTAAGTAGCTTTTAAACCATTGTAAGTTTGTCCCTTCAAAGCCCATTTTGTTCATTTTACTTAATAGTATGTCATGATTAATCATGTCAAAAGCTTTTGTGAAATCTAATAATAATAGCAGGGAGGAGTCTTTATTTTTTATATTTCTGTACAGTTTTTCGTTAGGAAAATGGAGGGCATCAGCAATTGAACGTCCTTTTCAATCCAATTGTGTAATCATTACAGAATATTGTTTGATATAAAATATTCTGTTAACTGATTGAAAACTAATTTCTCAAATATTTTACTAATAGTGTTTGTGATAGCTATTGGTCTGTAATTTTTTGCAAGGCAAAAGGTCTCCTTCTTTAGGTATAGGGATCACTTTTGCTGTCTTGAATATATTTGGGAAAATTCCTGTCAAAAATGATTCATTGAACAAGTGTTTTAAAGGGCTGGCTATTATGTCGGCAGCGAGTTTGAGGATGTGATTGGGGATAGAATGAACATCACATTTTTTGTTTTTTAATCCAGCGATTACTTTTTTTTACCTCCGGAACAGTGATGGGAATAAAGGAAAAATGAGACTCGTAGTCTGGGAGAAAAGTTTCAAATGATGTTTGACTAGGGGGCTTGTCTCTCAAGATTTGCTTACCGACGTTTACGAAGTATTCGTTTAGTCCGTCTGCGATCTTATTTTGGTTGGTTGTTAACTGATTGTTTAAATTCAGTTCTTTTTTATACATTGGTGGTTTTTTTTTTGCTATTTGGTTGAGTTAATTTATTGATTAAAACCCAAGTGGCCTTCGGGTCTTTGTTGCAATCTGGATTTTTAAGTAAGTGTTTTTTTCTCTTTGCTTCTTAGAACTGCCTATTAATTTGTTTATTCATATGTGTTATACACCTTGAATGGTATAATTTTGTTAATATAATATAATTATATTAAGTATAATAATAAATAATAATAAGAATAATAATAATAATAATAATATATAATAATATATAATAATAATAAAATGTACTTTGAAATAAGGAAATTAATAATGTAATATAATAATGGATAATTCGTAATCTGAAGAATATAATAATAATAATCAATAAAAATAATAAATAATAATAAATAATAAATAATAATAATAATAATAATAATAATGAATATAATATAATAATAATAATAAAATAAATATAAATAATAATAATAATAAAATAATATAATGCTAATGATAATGAATTAATGATGCATAATAATAATAATAATATATAATAATAATAATAATAATAATAATAATAATAATAATAATAATAATATATAATTATAAAATAATAATATAAAAATAATAATAATAATAATAATAATAATAATAAAGCCTGAACTACGGCGAATATTTGTATAATATAAAGATCTAACATCTTTTCATTCTAGAATAGGTCCTAATAAATTAATAAATTTTCTACGGAAAATAAAGAATTATTCAGAAGAATTGAACGAATTTACAAAATAAAAGAAAAAAAATAATATAATATAATATATAATACAAGGTGGGAAATATAAACCTAATTCTATAAGAAAAAATCCATTTAGCAGTGTCCTTTGAAACGTAAGAAGAATTTTTAAAAAGGAGAATGGAATACTAATAATGAAAATGCTCGTCCAACTCCTTTTCTAAAACCTTCTTCTTTTTAACTTGCCCTATTAACTCTTTTTTTCTTTTTTCTTATTATTTTTCTTCTTTTTTCTTCTTTTTAACTTTTTTTTTCTTCTGATATTTCTTTTTTTTTCTTCTTCGTTTTCTTTATTATTATTATTATTTATTATTATTATTATTATTATTATTATTATTATTATTATTATTTTTATTATTGATTATTATTATTATATTATTATGTATTATATTATTAATTATTATTATTTTATTATTATTATTATTATTATTATTATTATTATTAATTTTGTTTCTGAATTGGTTATTTATTAGACTTTATTTACAAAGTTATTTTTAGTTATTTATATTTTATTTCATTAAACATTATTATTAGTTTATTATTATTAGCAAGGAACTGAATATATTTTTTAACAGAATTTTATAGTAGTTAGAATCTCTCTCTCTCTCTCTCTCTCTCTCTCTCTCTCTCTTCTCTCTCTCTCTCTCTCTCTCTCTCTCTCTCTCTCTCTCTCTCTCAATATCATAAAATGTGACATTTCATGCGAGAAATATTTTAGAATAAAGGGAATCCACATTTTGGTCCTGAATTTAGGTATCATAAAAACATGTTCAAAATTGTTTTGAATATTTAAAGAATGACGTTATCCCACGCTATGTTTATGTTTAAATTTATGTTTATGTTTATGTATATGTATATGTTTTTTTATGTTTTATGTTGTGTTGTGTTACTTTGTTACATTATGATATTAAATAAGTATTTAAATTAAAAAAATAGGTTTTGGGCGGAGGATTCCGCGACGACATTCAAAGAGATATAACTTTTTTCCCGAATATAAATTTTATCGATATATATATATGATATATATATATATATTATATATTATATATATATCTATAATATATATAATATATATATATATATATCCTATAATATTTATATAATATATATATATATATATATTATATATATTATATATATAATATATATATATATAAACACTCACGACAAGGACGGTATTATAAAGAAATAGCTTTAAAGAAGGAAATAATAATAATAATAATAATAATAATAATATATAATAATATAATAATTAAATAATAATAATAATATAATAATAATTAATAAGTATAATAATTAATAATAATTAATATTATTAATAAGAATTAATATAAGTTAATTATATAATAATAAATATATATTATAACGTTAAATTTTAGGCGAATGAATGTTATTATATGATTTGAAGGTTGTATATAGGGTATTATGTTGGGTGTTGTGGATTTTTGTATTTATATATATATAGGTTATTTGTTGGTTTATAAGGTGTGTGTGGTTGTGGTTGTGGTTAGTTGTATTTATTTTAGTGGATTAGGTTAGGTGTGGATTATTAGTTTGATGTACTGTATTTGTAGTTTAATAGTATTAGGGTAGTGTTATATATGGTGTGTATGATGTGGTTATTAGTATTTAGTTGCTTTGTAGGTTTGTATTATTTGATAGTTATGAGTATTATGTAGGTGTGGTGGTGTGTTTATATTAGGTGATAGTTGTATATATATATTACCTTCAAAATTAAACTCACCACTTATTCTTTCATGATTGACCTTTTGTTGAGTGATTTGTTTAGGTTTTGGGTTATCATTTATAATATTAAGCTCAGAACGCTTTTTTGTAACTTTATTTATTCACATACATATCATCGTGACCCATTTATATATTTGTAAGATTGTCTATAGCCCAAGAATCCTGGGGCTCTGCAAATGGGTCCGTATGTGAATTTGATGCGTTTTCTTCCAATGTGGGACGTTATCGCGGTGAGGTTTTGTTGTTGGATTATTGTTGTCAATACGTGTTGGCCACTGTTGTCTCTGGTATAGATGACGGCTGGTACCATCGTGCATGCTCTAATGAGGTGCAATGTCCTCCGCCGAAATCTGATTCAATATGCGACCCGCCGCCTGCCCCAATGGCTGGAGGGTTCCTGGCGGTGGTTGCAGCTGTCGCAACCACAGTTTCAATATCTCCAACAATGTTCAATTGGGTTTAGGTCGGAACTGTACGCTGGCCAATCCAATGTCCTGATTTGCACCGTCGTTAGGCATTCGGTGACACATCTGGCCTTGTGTGATCTTGCGTTGTTATGCACTAGAACGAATCAGCCACGGATGCAGGGGGTATATGACACGACATACGGGTCAAGGATATCTGCAATGTACCGTGCGGAGGTTAGGGAACCACCATATAGGACGTGCAACTCTGTACGACCCGTTAAAGAAATGCCTCCCCAGACCATGAGAGATCCACCTCCAAAATGTCAATCACCTTCTGGCATATTACATCTGTACGTCGCTTTCATTAGGTCGTCGATAAGACTCTGAAATCGCCGATTCGGAGGTGTAAGACCGACTCTGGGCGTCATCTTGTAAACCAGTAAAGTTCGTATCAATCGCCGACGGTCAATGTAGGTGTTCATGGGGAATGCTACCGTCGCGCCCGTCGATCTCTCTGTGTGTCGTGGTCCTATGGCCGGCTTTCGTGCCGCAATTATGTTCCGCAAGACGTCGGCATATTGTAATTATCACTCACATTGCTTCCCATGTAAACTCCTGCAGTTGTATTAGAGGTGCCTTGCTGTTGTATGTGCTGTCTCCGCATAACCAAAAACGGTCTTCAACGCCAAGTCTTTGACTCGTGCCCTTCCCTGGCCCCGTTACCTTCGCGTTCTTCCTGGGTGTCAATGGACCGCTGTACCACTCGCGCACTCTCTTGTTTGCGCCACACCAAACCGTCGACCGAGTTTACGGTACCCGTACCTCTCGGCACGGAGGTGGTATTCTACGCACTCATCAAGTGTTAGTCGATGCGCAATCCTTTCCATGGTTATTGCGGTTAAATTCGCACCTGAATGTACCACGTACTCAACATTCCCCCGCCACAACCTTCCCCCAATCGCTAAAGCTGGAGTTACGTGGTTTGTCATTTACCTTAATTATAGCGATGGCGGACCCTATACACCCCAACACTATTACAGCGCTGTATACTGTGTCCCTGATGCTGTTATTTTCATAATAAAGTTACACAGCGTTCTGGTCCTTTCTCTAACCTGTTAACGTCATATGAGCCAGTGGTGCGTTAATTTTGACGAGTAGTATATATATATATATATATATATATATATATATATATAATATAATATATATATATATATATATATATATATATATATATATATATATATATATATATTTTTATATATATATATATATATATATATATATTATATATATATATATATATTATATAATATATAATACATATATATATTATAAAGGATCTGTTTCCGTTTTGAGGAGACAAAGATATATCGATTGTCATCAACGTTTTTCGGATACGTTATATGGGTCAATAAAAATAAAGATGTGCGTCGTGAAATACTTTCCCGTCAATTAACAAATTTATAAATGTTTATTATAGTTATTAAAGAATTATTTTAATTGTTATTAATAAATTAAATTAATTTATAGTTAAATAATGAGATAATTAGAATTAATAATTAAAAGTAAATAATAAATAATTAAATAATTAATCATAATAATTAATAATTAAATAATTAATAATTAATAAATTAATAATTATAATTAATAATTAATTAATAAATAATAATAAGAAGAACAGTAATAAATGGAATAATAATAATAATAAAATCGAATAATTAATAATATATTAATAATATAATATTAATAATAATAATAATTACAATAATTATTATTGTTATTAAAATCAAAGAAACGGATCAGCTTTTCAACACGGAATCAGTTTTTTAGCGAAAATCAAATAACAAATGAATATCAATTTACTTTATATTAAAACGAAAGGAATCATCATAGGGTAGACTGCGGAAAATATCATGAGTTGGGTCTCGGCCTCCGGTTGACGATCGGGGGACTTCATCCCCTCTGTCCCCAGTCGGCTCGAGCCCCCTAAAAATTGAAGTTTAAGGAATCAAAACTCTCTCTCTCTCTCTCTCTCTCTCCTCTCCTCTCTATATTATTATATATTATATATAATATATATATATATATATTATATATATATATATATATATATATATATATATTATTATATATATATATATATATAGTAATATATATATATATATTATATATATAGTTATAAATGAACATAAATAAAATGTTTTTTAAAGAATACTTCAGGAATAAAATTTCGGTGCTCTACTACACGGATCTCCTCAAACGGAAAGAACCATTATATATATATATATATAATATATATATATATATATATATATATATAAATATATTATATATATATAAATATATAAATATACATATATAATATATATATATATATTATATATATATATCCGATTTACAGGCAGAGTCCTTTTCAAGGAGGGGGCAGATTAATAAATTAGAACCAATCCCAACCCTAAACGCAAATCTCTGAAGATGACCGTAGAGGATTACTTGAAGAGAGGGAGAATTAAATACAGCGGAAAACAGATCGAATGGAAGAGAGTTTCCACAGAAGAGAGGTGGCGGAAAGAAGGAGGCATCCAAACAAAGAGAGAGCCTTGAGTTCACAGTATTCACACAGAATTCATGCGAAAAGCAGGGCACCATCTTGTGTCGATGGCGACGCAAGTGGGTGCGGAATGTAGAAAGTCCATCCTCCTCGAACACCTATGGTGTAATACCTAATAGTAATGAGAAAGAGGGTCTAAAAGGGCTAGAAAAGCAGGGACCAGTTTATAATCTTTTAATTCTTAGAAAATCCTATTTAAAAGATAAAATGGAACCGGAGCTCCCTTAAATGTGGGAGCAGTACTCCATACAAGGGCAGATGAGAGCTTTATATAATTGGAATAACTTTTCGGAATAAAAAAAAACTCCCTCAACTTGAACAGAATTCTCAGCTTCTTCGTTATGATATGAGCCTTATAAGGTTTCCAATATAGTTTATTGCTTATGTTATTATAACAAATAATGCTTATGTTTTCAAGAGGTAAGCCGAGAGAGAGAGAGAGAGAGAGAGGAGAGAGAGAGAGAGAGAGAGAGAGAGAGAGAGAGAGAGAGAGAGAGAGAGAGAGAGAGAGAGAGAGAGAGATTAAAACGGGTTTAATTTAAAACAGCAACAAATCCTTTATAAATTTTAATAATTAATTTCTTAATTGGTAAAAATCACAAAATCAAATGTAATTTTAAATAAATGAATATTTTCTAAAGGTGTATTATGATCAAAATATGTAAAGCAGTTGCTTTGACTTTATTCTCTATTCTAGGAAATCTTAGCTGAATGAGAGCTCTATACTATGTAAAGTTTATTGTCTTTAACCCTAGTTACAAACTAATAAGTACTTGATTAATGCTGATTTAGAATCACCTTTTGGGGGACACAGTCAGAGTCAAAATTGAAATGCTTGCACAATTTTAGGCAACTTCTTTACTAATAAATTATTTGATATAACACAGAATAGAACAAACGTAACCTCACTCCATTTAAATGTAATATTTTTATTATAATTTTTATCTCTACCCGAAAGACGTTAAGCACGTCTTCTTGCCTCTGTAGCTTGAGGACTTACTAACCGGCTCTTTTGTCCTCCCAAACATCTAGTGCGCCTATATATCAATCCGACCCATCATAACCACTGGTTTTAAAACTCCAGTGTGTCAATTATATTTGTAAATAAATCAATTATTTTCATTATTTCCCCATTAAACAAACCTCTCATGGATAAAATGGACTTTACCTTAATTTCATAATTCATTAACCCTATCATACATGTTATATGTGAAAGTCTTACATACTACGATATAAATAAGATAATAGACGATGGCTTTGCTGAGCAGATTGCAAAGCAGATTTGGTGACCATAGAGTTAAAAATTATCAAAGAAAACATAGCCATTAAAAATATTTTCTGCATCCCTTCTATAAAATATTTGCATAATTGCATGGCTATGGAGATGGGAATAATTCAATTAGCATGCCAAAGACAGATGGTAAGATAAAACAACAAAGTGATACCAAAAACTTTAAAATCTTTAATGTAATAAAATATAAGTTTACCTCAGACCATAACTTTTATAGCTCTTAATTCTGAAAAAGAAAAATAGTATTATTCAAATTTTCGTTTCATAAAAATTCATTTACGTTTATTTGTTAATATTAATATGGAAATATGTCTTTATATTTCTTAGATTTTCAAAGTCAGTTCTCCCATATTTATCAATGTATACCGTATGGTTCGTAAATCTTATTACCTTGTATGGACTGGAAAGAAGGAAGAACCGCAGCGAGCGAGCCTGGAGTTACTAATGTCAACACAAAACGCATGTGCAGACACAGCAAACCTTGTGCTACGAGGGAGTCGTAAAGGTGGTGAGGTGGTGGTACGAGAGTGGTAAGTCCCTCGAGCACTTGCCGCTGCCGTACCAATAGAAAAGAGATGGGCATCGTTCAGCAAAGATTGAGGTTCAAGTGAATTTGAAAGTACAGAACAGTTTATAAGAATTATGGTCTTTGACTCGACCCTTTCCAAAAGCTGGGTGAAACCAAAGCGCCCCCCCCAGATTTGAGAACAGTACTCCATACAAGGCGGATGAGACCCATGAATAGTTGGAGTAACTGAGAAAAGGGGAAAAAGTCTCTCAGTCTAAACAGAACATCCAGTTTCTTTGAGCCGCCCTAGCAAGCCTTGTGATATGAGGTTGTCTAAAATACATTTTTTTGTTTATGTTAATTAAGATCAAGAATGTTTATATTGTCAACAGGAGATACGAGAGAACCATCAAAAGAGATAGGAAAGTTAGAAGGTGTCTTAGAGAGGGAGATTTGTAGAACTTGGTGTTTTAAAGAATTGATCTAGATTTGCGAGACACATAGAATAGGAAAGATTAAGACGGGAGGCAATTCATAGAAGTAAAAGAGAGAGCAGATTTGAAAATTGACTGAAGAATAAGGATCGATCATCGACATATGAGAAGATAGAGTTAGATATATATATTATGTATATATATATATATATTATAATTATTTATATATATATATATATATATATATATATAATATATATATATAATACTTATTTTTATATATAATTATATAGTATATATTATAAATATTATATATTATATATATATATATATATATATATATATATATAATATATAATATATATTATATATACAATTTAACGAACCTAGCCTAACCTAACATAGCCTAACCTAACTTAACCTAACCTAAGCTGCTCTAACTTTACCTTACCAGATGCTTAAGCATTACCAAGACATAACCAAATCTAGTCTTAATACAATTTGACGATATATCTGTACATGTCGTGACCATTGTACATGTGTGAATTGTGACGTCGGTGAATTGTTGTCAATGAATTGTTGTCGGTAAATTGTTGCCGATTAATAGCTGTCGATGAATTGTTGTCGATGAATTGTGATCGGTGAATTGTTGTCGATGAATTATGATCGGTGAATTGTTGTCGGTGAATTATTGCCGATAAATAAAAGGAGTGAAAATTTTTAATAGCTTCAAAAATAATCTTTCCGAAAAAATAAAAAAAAATAAAAGTTTATTTTATGTATAATATTTTTGCATCGCAATGTAAGGACCTTTTAAGAGCGCGTTTAAAACGAGGCGTTTTTGACGCTTCGCGAACGCTAGTTGAATAGGTCAACGTTCCATCTATATGAGTATTCTAAAAGCACTCGTAAACTTATTAAATTAGCGTTTGTTCCGCGTCAGCTAGCCGAACTTTCAGTCCTGCCAGGAACAGCTCACTACCTCTTTCAAATACTAATGTTATTCCTGGTAATGTCCTTGTGAAATAAATTCAAAATAATGTCCTTTAAATAAAGTTAAAATAATGTCTTTGTTAAATAAATTCAAATATGCCTTGTTAAATGGAGTTATAAATAAGTGTCCTTATTCAGTTGTTGGCTTTTGTTTTTATGGGAAGTAAAACGTCAATTAATTAAATTTAATTCCAGAACCCAAACTA
>JABUQX010049843.1:25000-27500 GCA_015478945.1 Trachelipus rathkii | reverse complement strand
AATTATTGATACAAGTTTTTTTTCTATTTTCCTTCACATTTTTCTTATTTTGAGTGTCCAGTTGTTTGTCTATGCTTTCGATTTTTTCTGAATAAGAGCTTCAATATCATATATATTAGTATAATATATATTATAATATATATATATATATAATATATATATATATATATATAATAATATATATATATAATTATATATATATATATATGTTATATATATATATAATATTTTATGATATATATAAATATTATATTATATATATATATATAATATATTATAATATATAATATATATATATATATATTATAATATATATATATATATATATATATAATATATGCTTGCCTATAGGCTTTACAGGCTATACTGTAACTCATAAACATTTTAGTTAAATTTTTACCAACTTAGTTAAAAATTTTAAAATGTTTGGTAAAAAATTACTTAAATTAATGGTAATATATTTAATGGAAGTTGAAGTTTTATAATGTCAAACATTACATTCTTTTATAATATATATTATAGTATATAATAATATATATTATATATATATATTATATATATATATATATATAATATAATATATGATATATATATATATATATATATAATATATATAATTATATATTATATATATATATAGTATATATATACTTGTATGTATGTCTAGAAATTTCTGCAATATCCTTTAATATTATTTCAAATAGATTTTTTTCTTCAATTTCTTTTTACTCCACGCCGTACTCGCAGTATTGAAATCAATCATCTTTATGTTCATTCCTTTTTGTATTTTAGTTTTATATTTAAAAACACTCCACGCACTTTCCACCGTCATGTTTTGTTCACCAATGCATATTGGATTTATTAGCACAACCTGTTGAAATAAGATTAAATTTTTATTTTAACAAAAATTGAAACTTTCCTTAATCTAATGCAATATAACCTAATCTACCCATAATCTAACCTATGTAACCTTATAACCTAATTTAACTTAATCAAACATAACCTAACTCAATCAGACCTGGCATAACCTAAAAATCAACCCGAAACCTAACCATAACCTAACCTAACCTAGCCTAAACCTAACCTAACCTAACCTAACCTAACTACCTAACCTAACCTAACTAACCTAATCTAACCTAACCTACCTAACCCTAACCTAACCTAAATCTAACCTAACCTAACCCTAATATAACCTAACCTAACCTGACTTAATCATAACGTTACAAAACGTAACCTAACCTAAGGTAATCAAATTTCAAATTAAAAATAATGATTATATGTTACCTCCCGCAAGTAGTTACCGAATTTAACACACACTGGTTTGAAAAATATTTAATTCCTCTTTGTTTTAATGTAATGTAATTGAAAACCTAAGAAACATAAAGACACAATAACTAAAATACAGAAGAACAATTTTGAAACCTTTTTTTAGCATCCAATACAGTTAATATTAAATAAGAAATTGTTTAAAAAAACTTTAAAATATTTTTGTAAAAATTAAAAAGAAAAGAATTAAAATTTATCGAGCTTCACCAATTCTGTAAATATTGAATAACTTTTTTCGTCTTTCCTTGGGTAACATTTTACTTTTTCAAATTATTAACAAAAAAGAAAAATCAGAACGTAAGAAAAAATTGACATGACCCATATATATATATATATACTATATATATATAATATATTATAATATATATATATATATAATAAATAATGGTTTTATATTACAGGTATATAATATATACATGTTAATATATATATTATCATATATTATATATAATATATATATATATATATAAGTTTGTTTTCTGCTGAAAAAATTGCACTGTCGAAAATTTCGGGGGGGCTGCAGCCCCCTCAGCCCCCCCCCCTGGCTACGCCCTGCGTACCTATAAAGTTAGCTACTTTTAAATTTACTACTTTTAGTCACGATCTGTCCTTGTTAAATAAAGTCAAAATCATGTTCTTGTTAAAGGTAGTCAAAATAGTGTCCTTGTTAAAGATAGTCAAAATAACGTTCTTGTTAAATACAATCGGAATAATGTCCTTGCTTTAGATAGCCAAAATAATGTCCTTGTTAAATAAAGTCAAATTAATGGCCTTCTTAAAGGTGTTCAAAATAATGTTCTTATTAAAGATAGTCAAAATAATGTATTTGTGAAATAAAGTCAAAATAATGTCCCTTGTTAAATAAAGTCAAAATAATGCCCCTTTAAAATAGATAAAATAATGTCCCTGTTAAATAAATTTAAAATGATGATTTTGTTAAAATTAGTCAAAATATATGTCCATAGAATATTATAAAATATTTGGACAAGATATCATACGAAAAAGTATTTTCTGGTAAAATTTACATTTATTCACATACAAAGGAATGCTTAATACGAGGTAATGTAAAAAAAATACCGGAATTTTTAACTAAACTTAATTTCGGATATGATACAACATATTACATAATACCACCTCCAAAGTACCTTCCTTTGACTGTCACACACTTTTGCCA
>JABUQX010049843.1:0-20000 GCA_015478945.1 Trachelipus rathkii | reverse complement strand
TAGAATTAATCATACAGTCACAGTAAAATAACCATCTGAAAACAACAACGATGACACAAAATAGCTACAGTTTGTTATAGAGTCAAGATCGGCTCAAAATTCGAATTTATTATTGTTTCAATTTATAGGACACTGAAAATTGAGGCTGCCTTAACAAGTATTATTCACCTCCCCTGAATAAAATTAATTTAGTGGTTTTTATAGGTCAATATACAGATAACAGTTCTACAAGAAAACTTTGAAAATAACAAATAATTATAATATATTTACTATATATAAATACAAAAACATTAAATTAGATAATAAAATCATAGAGTCATAGCTATAGATTAGTAAGCAGCAAATATGCGAGTAAAAATCATTAATATTAACAGTTACTAATATAGAATAAATTATTCCATAAAGCAGATTAATACATCATTTGCACTCATCATAATTAATATAATATATTATAATTCTTTAATCATTCAGATAAAAATATAAGCATTAGGCTCTTCAAAAAATTTTATGACAAACTGTAAATAAAGTATTGTGTGATATTTTCAGTTACATGATTATACAATGAACCTCGGTGCAAGTAATTAATCACGTTCAACAAATACACATAATGCATCACATAAATTATGTCTCACCATACAACATAGTAATGATCTCCAAGTATGTAATCCATACTAGCAATAAAAAACAATTTATTTACAAAGTTAATTATCGCAGTTCTTTTAATCATTAATGTATGAATTACGCAAGTATAAATACTTAACAATATGAAATAGAACGATAGCCCGTCCTAAAGTAGGTTATAAATAAATAAAATATGTTGTAATATATTAGATTACATACTCAGTATTCAAAGTTAGAGTACTATAAAAAATTAACTGCTAGATAATACTTTTGGATAAAAAACGTCTCAATTGGAGATGATCCTGATAAAAAGTGATGCCTAAACCACAACAGAACATCACTTAAAATATCTAGAAGAATCAATATGACCCAAGAAATGAACTTATACCATTGTGAACAAAGCATTAAACTTATCCATATAATACTTATATCTCGAACTAAGTACTGCTCAATATTTATGATAATAATGTCACAGGTAAAAATTCTACATGACATTACTAATTCACATCATGAGCATTAAGCAAAAATATTACTTATCCAGACGTAGTATCAATAAAACTAGAATATAATAAAAATATTATATGAATAGTTATTTATCTTAGAAAGTAAATTTCAGTTAGACCCCATCTATGATAGAAGTCACTTTAGATAAGGTGATTTTACTAAATAAATATTACTCTGATATATTTAAATGATACAAATGTTAATTAAGTATTTATTATTCTGTCTCGCAATAGCAAGAGCTAGAAATATGAAAAGTTGCCAATAGAAAAAGCACATAAAACTGATAGTAAAAATTAACATTATAAGATTATATCTCGTTTATGAGCAATTAATCACCTTCAAAGCATTAAAGACTACAGAAGGGGCAAATGAAAAAATATTTAAACTATAAGGATAAGTCAAAACTTATATTTTTAATAGAAAACGCATTATAAATACTTAACCAGACTTTGTAATGGTATACATATACATCAGCATTGACTACCAAGTAATCATCTAGAACACATAAATCTTGCAAAACTCAATTAATAAAAAACTTAATAATACTAAAATAAGATCACAATATACAAGTCAAAGATGCAATCTAATACGCTATTATGATAAAATGAAGATAATATATATATCATATGCTGTATTGGAAAAAGTTAATTTAAATTTTGCAATGACAAAAAACTTCTGGTTAAACGATAAGTCATTCATCCTTTATTTCGAATATTATTATATAACAAACCGATAACAAATGCAAACGATTGGTAAGTAATAACATCGATTTCATAATTCCATTTATTATAATATATTAATTAATGATAATATATATATAAAGTATTATAATATATTAATTAATTATAGATAATATATAATAGAATAATATAATATTATATATTATATATATTAAAAATATATAATTAAATATATATACAATTATTAAAATTAATATTATATTATAATATATTATGTTCTTAGTCTACGTTTGTTCCGCCCTGAGCATAGACGCGCAAGTATGTAGGGGTAAATTTATAGTTTATACAGTGCGCGGAGTTATCCCTACGACGAAAGGGAACTCAATTAAATTAATAGAGATGTTTTGATAAGGACGTTGAAGTGGTGAAATCCACAAAAAGTTGATAAGAGACTCAGAAGAGTGTAAGCGCAGAGTGTTTGTCATTAAATAACGTATATTAAATGACAAATATTCTTAGATAGGAATAGAATAATACCTAAAAAATTATATGACCCAGAGGGATAATGTATCTTAGACCACAGTAAGGTGAGAGACGAGAAGGTCAGTATTGAGTCCGGGGCCGGTTGAGGGTAAACAAAAAAAGAGTGCAAACCGTAAATGTGGAAGGTTCTAAATAATGTAAAATTTTCTGATTGGAGAAAAATAATCTGATACTGAACATTTATCGACCAGAATGCATTAAGTACAAGAAAGATCACAAGGGTGGTAATTAAAATTAGCAAGCATAGTAGACTTACGTAGAAGATGGCAAATTAGAGCTAGTAGAGCAATTGGATGAACAAAAAGCTTAGGTACAATCAATGTTCAGTAAGCACGTAGCAAATAATGGCCATCAACTTCCCTAAAACAAGTTGATGAGTACGTATACTTTGGGCAACTCTTATTTCAAAAGCTAAACAGACCAATAAAATTAATAAAATCCAATTATGAATGAAAATAGCTTGGTGCATTTATGGGTAAAATGAATTAATATCAGTCTCTCCATGGTAAATTTTCTATATATTTAAAGAGAAAGGATTTGAGCAGTGGATTTGAGCAGTGTGTATTACATATAGTTCTATGTGACTGTCATACTTGGATGCTAAATGAGAGAATAACACATAAACTATGAATAACACGTAGCAATATGGAGAAAACACTCTTGGAGTGACGCGTAAGGACAGAAAAAGGAACAAATTGACAATGTCACAAAACCAGATTACAAGATAGAGTCAAACAACATATATGATGATGGGTAGGTCATATAGTTACAAGGAATGATAATAATAAATGGACAAAAAGAGATATTAAACTGAGCTTCATTAAATTTGAAACGTCCAAGAAAACGACAATCTTTAAGATGGACAGATGGTATCAAAACAACTCCATGAATAAACTTTTTGAAAGTTCAAGAACAACATATATTAATATATATATATCGGAATATATAATAATATTATATATATATATATATATATATATATATTATAATATAATATATAAAATAATATAACGAATAATATAAAGCATATATAAGAATAGCTAAGTATAGACATCCAAAATAGTATATACATATACTATTATATATTCTATAATCTTTCTTTATCTTTCTTCTTTATCTTCCTTCTTTGCCCCCAAGAACTGCGGGGAGTAAGAAGTGACAACGTTGCCGCATTCGAACCATCAATGCGGGAGAGATATGAAAAGCCAAGAGGGAGAAAAGATAGAGATTATAAGCAAAAAGAAATACGGAACGGCAAGAACGCCCCAAGCCATGTACTCAGCAAGACAACTCCCCCCACAGCATTTCCATCTGGACGCTCGAATCCTAAAATTAAGTGAAGGAACTACAAGTCAACAGTGAACTAAAAGGACATAAATCCACGCAACATAAGAGCTCTCATGAGGAAAAGCCGTCGAGGAAAGCCGCGAACCCTACATAGAAAGTAAAAGGTGGTATTACAAAAATCGGTCTCAGACACATGTAAGGTTCCATGCCCTATGGCCCCAAAGGCGTGGGGGCGCACAACCCCAACTAACCCCCATATACAAAAACCCCTGGGCCATTCCTCATCTCTCTACCCTCTGATGCACCTCTTTATAAATATCTCGCCCATATATATTGCTGCCAACCCTCACATTAATACGCTCACAATCTAGCACACATCATCGGCTGTTCACCGACATTCAACCACTTTAACTCATGTCCGAGTCTCCCAGGCGCGGTCGTCCCAACACACTCTCCACTAATATACATCCGCGAATAACAACCCGATTATCTTCCGTATTTTCACAATGACCAAACCATCTCAACATACTTCATTTACTCTCTCATTTACCCTTCTTCACACCACACAACTCTGCAATACAGTTCATTCCTATTTTATTAATTCTTCTCACACCTAAGCATGCCCCTAAGAATTGTCCATATTATATATATAATAAGTATACTTATATATATATATCAAATATATAATAATATAGATATAGTATATATATATAATATTAATATAGTATATCATATATATATATATATAATACATACAATAATATAAAGCAGATATAATAAAGAGAATGTATACCCTTAATATAATGATTATATATTAATATATATATAGAGATATATATATACTATATATATATATATATATATATATATATATATATATATATATATATATTCAAAGACATTTAAAAGACAAATAAATCAAGAAGCCAGGAAATGTCTAATGATATAATTGCAATTATTTATCTGCTTTCGCGTGGGCATAAACAGTACACACTACACACACATCCTCTCTTTTTCTTAAACAAAAAAAAACACGCTCTCTCTCTCTCTCGCACATACACACTCTATCCCTCTCTCACACACTTTCTCTCTCTTCCTCTCTCTCGCCTACACACACACACACACACCATCTCACTCACTCCCTCTCCCACACACACACACACTCTCTCTCTCTATCTCACACACACACTCTCTCACTCCCACACACATACACACTCTCTCTAGCACACACGCACACTCTCCCAATCACACATACGACAAACTCTCTCTCTCTTTCAAACACATACACACACAACCTGTCAACAAATGTATTCAATTACTTTTTATTAAAATAGATCAATTACATTTATTTTCTCGTTAAGTGCTTTCATTTCTTAAATACATATTATTTAGTGTATTTAATATGCATTTATTTTTGTGCTTATTGTATTATTATTAATCTGTTTTCTTGATAATTTTTAGGTCAGGTCAAATTTCAAGAATGACCTTTCGTTGTCTCTTTGGGATTTAAATATAGACTAAATAATTAATGATAAAATAAAATAAACTTAACCTTCTTTAACTAGAATTGTCAAAATGACCTCAGAATAGTAACACACTCACGTATACACTCACGACTATTTAAAGTATATATATATACTATTATAGTATAAGGTATATAGCCATATATATAAGTAGCCCAGGGATAAATTAGTAGTACCTTATTATAATACACTACAATGAATATTAAGTAATAATACTATATATTATATAGATATATGATAATATATTATACACAGCTAAAAAAGCTATTAACATATAGGCAACTTTGTAGCATACATTTACGTTGACACCAGACCCGGAAAACATGTGAACTATCTTACCAACTCTAACCGTAAACCGAACCTTAAAGACCCTACTCCTAAGCAACCTCAATTAATTTTCAATTATTATACCATGTCTTGTTGTGATTCAGGAAACCTATAAGATGAATGGATTATCGAACTACGCTAGCCCTGTAAATAAATAAATTGAGGTTGAGTTTGAAATATAATCCTCATCAATATTACTAGGTTACATAATAGATCAAATTATGCCATATTAATATATAATATATATATTATTATATTAATATTATATATTCATAATTAAAAAACAATATATAATTAACTATATTTTTTGAATATTATAATATAATAATATAACTAAATAAAATATATATATATTTAACTGGATGTATAAAAAGGTTACAACAAAATCTCTTTTTCTTTATTTATTTACCAAAGGGTTTAAAAAATTCAATTAATACTCAAACGTAAATGTTTAGAATAATTCACGTGTGGGTTATGTTTACGATGTGACACCCATGAGAGAGATTTGAAAAAAGTTATAGACTTGAGAGAGATGTATTGACATATGATGGAGGACGAAAGAGAAGATGAAGAGATACGTAGGAGAAGGAAAAGACGAATGCCAAGAGAAGACATAAAAGTAGCAGAGAAGAGAAGAGCCTAGAGAATATAGAGAGAGAGAAGATAAGAGAGAATAAATATATCTATGGTATTTGCATATGCACTAACCAAGACTAATGGTAAATTTGCTCACAGCCCCATGGATAAACCCAGAACATATAGAAATCTCAAACATAATCTTCATACAAAGGGACCCTCGTTACTCCCACGTACGAGCATTGCTTTAAATATATAGATAAATAAATGAAGATATTTATAAATTAATAAGGTTCACAAAATATACCCCATAGTACCAATCATATGTATATACTATACCGAACGCTGACAGTAATACTACATATAGATAATGCACCGATAATAAGTAACTCAATAGAATATAACCTAGGGCTAAGCCTACTACAGCCCTAAAATATAAGAAATATTATATAAGTATATATATTAATATAATATAGTAAATAATATTGAAGAATATAATGACACTTATAATACTATATATAACGATATATATAAAGTAAAATATGTATATAAGATATAAATATTAAAATATAGGCTTAGAATATAAAGAATAATATATATATATATTATATTAATGTAAATATGTGCATTTTTAATAGGATATATATAATATATATAATATATATATATATAATCATATAAACAAATAATATATCTGCGAAATTGTGCCTACAATATTTCCATGAATGGACTTGTTGAATAAGTTTGTTCTCCTGGTAAACTCTGGCATATAAACAAAAATATCTCACAGGCGCCTCAAAACAATATGATGATTTAAAGAAAGAAATCCTATGGTATTTTATATATTTCAAATTGGGCTATGACAAATAACTCGTCTTTTAATAGATAGTTCATTTTGGGAGTCTTCGAAATTTTGCTGGAATCTGTATGGTAAGTTCATGTCAGGAAAAAAGGGGATAAATTAAAGAATCCATGAAGTAATTTATTAAAAATATTACTTTTATCATCCCAAAAGAATGAGTATTTTATTGTCATATATTGATAAAAAATTGTTCAAATATATCTCCACACAAATATAAGGAAGCCAAGCTAAAAATATACATAGAGTACAATCAGGTATAGTAGTAGGTATAAATATATTAGTAATAAATAAGAAGAAAAAATAATAATAAAACATATAAATATAATAATAAGTAATGCAAAAAATAGAATATAATTATAACTATATATAATGAGTACATGAGAACTACGTTATGTGACGTCGTTAAAGAAAAGTAGCTTGAAATGGGCGGGTCGTGGTACAGAAATTACAGAGGGTGAGACGCACTCAAGCAAGGCGTGTGTCGTCTCCTAGCCAGGTAAATATATAACTATAGGAATATAGCGCTATACTCTAAAACCCTCACGACGCAGGGTGATAAGAATATAAGTATAGGTTATAGATATCTACCTAGTATACTAGACCGTACTACCTCACCCTACCCGTACGTAGTAAGTATAACTAGCTACCCACCACTATACGTAGGTAGTAGCCTAGCTACTACCTAATACACAGCGCATAGTATAACATTAATAGATATATATATATATATTATAAGACTATCGAATAATAAAATATAAATAAATAATATATAGTAATAATAATAAAGTGATAATTATAATAATGTAATATACAGGTATAAGTTATGCCTTCCATGTAGATAAAGTAAAATAGAGGTAAGGGTAGAATATGAGGTTTGTATATAGATATGTAGAATATACTATATATATATACTATATATAATATATATATATTATATATATATATAATATATATATATATATAATATATATATATATATTATCAGAGCTTAATTTTTAGACGTAATCAGGGTAGGAGATCCTACCCAATATTTTGAGTCTTTTTAATAGAATAAAAAAATTAAATGGTAAAGTTAACTAAATTATTAAAATTTTATATGAAAGTGAAAAAAGAAAACTCATTTTATAAAATAAAATTTTAAAGAAAAGAAACTATATTTAGCAATAAAATTATAATAATTAATTCATTTGAAAATTTTCCTTCTACTCTGTTCGTAAGAGTAAAATTCTAAGCTAGGGGTACATAGATCTTCATATCTCATATAATATAATATTGGGCCAGGCCTGGCCAGGCCAGGCATCATACCTTGCTGTACAAGCGAAAGATACGAAAATTCACGTACGAAAATTTTCCCTCACTTCCCGTGAAAAGCGTACGAAATAAATTTACAAATGTGAAAAATTTTTGAAATCTCTCCTCTCTCTCTCTCTCTCTCTTATATATAATATAATATATATATAATATATATTATTATATTATATATATATAAAATATATATATATAGATAGTTTATATATATAATATATAATATATATATATATATACAAACTTCCTACGCAAGTATTAATCTTCAAGGTACGCCACTGATTATATATATATAATATATATATATATATATATATATATTTATATAGATTAAATATTATATATAAATATAATACCTATATATATAGATATTCAATATATATTATATATATAATATATATATATAATATATATATTCAGTGGATGAAAGGTAGCACCAGTCCCCACTAATCACTCGGACACTTATCCTAACCACAACTATCCCAATTGAGCACACGACCTGATGATCGGAAATAATTGTGGTTAGCCAAATGAAAAAAGGGGTCTTAATATTTAATATTTATTACAGTACGCAGAAGATGAAGCCACGGTCACCTTTGGTAATAAATAAAAAATGAAAAATTTTGTATAAAGAATACAATATGATTGGGTGAGCCATTGTAACCTTTCATAATAATAAATATATTATATATTGTTTTTAAATTCGATAAAAATGTAAGAAAAGAATCGATCTTCTTGTATGAATGATATTTGTAATATCATTTACGAGAAATAACCCTCGAGATATTTTATATAATAATAATAGTAATAGAGAATAATAATATTAATAATAATCGCAAATGTGTTGGTTTTATATAACCTTACCTGTTAGATTTTACAATTGATGATGAAAATCAATCATATGATTCTAACAACTATTTTGGTGTGCAATTGATCAGTTTTTACAATAATAATTGTAGTACATGTAAACAATTACTAATATTAAAAAAAAAAACATTATAACCATATAATTGTTTATGTGAATAATATAAATACTTTTTAAATTAAATTAACATAACAATAAGCTATTTAGCATGCAATAAATAATAATAATAATAATAATAATAATAATAATAATAATAATAATAATAATAATAATAATAATAATAATAATAATAATAATAATAATAATAATAATAATAATAATAATAATAATAATAGCAGTACTACACTACTACTACTACTACTACTACTACTACTACTACTCTACTACTACTACTACTACTACTACTACTACTACTACTAACTAATAATAATAATAATAATAATAATAATAATAATAATAATAATAATAATAATAATAATAATAATAATAATAATGGCGCTCTGCGAAGTGAGCGAGTACAGTACATTCGATAAAATATACCAAATTTATACTAATTTACTGAGTATTGTTCTATATTTTATCATACATATAATTGTTTTTATTTAATTGTTATTCTAATTTAACAATTAAACACAACCCAATCCATAATAATCAATATATAAATCACAATTTTAAATGTTAAGCTTTCGTATTTCAATAAAAGAAAATCGCGGTTGAACTCAAGAGTTGAAACAATGTGTTACCACCAGTTTACCCTATTATAAGGTAAACTTTAGTGTTACGTTTTAAAGCAATTTAATTTCAAACCTCGTTTTTTATCAAATATTTACGCAGATTTATTTTACAAGTATTATCAAGCAATATTTGATAATATTAAAACTATTACCGTTATTATTTCAATTTCACGAAAGCAAAAAATATTACTTCAATTTTTTAACAAAGCAAAAATAATTACATTGCTTTCGACGCAAGGTAAAAAATGTACTAGCAGCTCTGCTAGGGATGATCGATACAACAATATCGATCTACGATATTAATACCATAATAATTTTTATATAATGACTAATCGATATTTTTCGATATATTGGTGATATGATCGTGACTCAAAAATATATAATTTTTTTTCTCTCTCAGTGTGATTTCAACGGGAGGTATTTATTTAACATTTTGTTTAAAAAAATGCTTGCTGAACATAGGTAAAATACTAAGAGCGTTTATAAATGGCATTTAATAGTTTGCATAAGAAAGACAGGACAAGATGAGAGCAGGATTGAAATATTCTGAAACTATATCTTCAGCTGCTTTTCATCTAACGAAGTATCCTGTAATACAGGTTAAAAAAAAGGAAGTATGAAATCTCAATTACAATGTGGTTGAAAATTGTTTCATATAATTCGCAATATTTTAAACTCCAAAATTAGAATTTAGAGATATAAAATAACGTAGGAATAGGCTGAAACAATTTTTTAGGAAGCTAATTAAAACCTCATTTCTTCAATTAGAAAGTTTATCAGATCCACTAGGAAATTGAGAAAATCAAATAGCCTTGACAATTGCCAGAGACTTTGAATCAATTGTAGAAACAATGTCAACAGAAAATTGAATCCCTAACAGGAGTAGAATCAAGGCCGGATTCCTAAACGCTGTTTTATATAGGGAGAAGTCGAGAAGAAAAAAAAAAAAAAAAAAAAAAAAAAAAAGGTACAGAAATTTAAGCTGTAAAATCTGGATAAAATTGGAAAACAAAAATCCTATGTAAACTAATGCGATCTGAAACCTTGAAAACCAATACTTTTAACTAACAGAACAAAAATACAATTAAAGAGATGCTTCTGCTCAGTCCAATCCTTTGACTAAGTCCTACAATTAATAAACCACCTGAGGTGATTTGTCTATTCTACGATTTATTTCCCATCTGAAGGACAGGATTTGTCAAAATTTTAATAACTGATTACATTTACAAGTGTTGACATAGATTGCAGCACGAACTAAAGCCAACTTTACAAGCGATTCTGACAGTATCGAAGTAAGGGAGAAGGTTTAATAAAGAGCTGGAGCTAAAACCAGGAACGCTGGGAAAATGTTGGCAGAGAGTACAAAACAATAATTACAATTTTTTCATTAATTATGAATAAAATACTAAGAATTACTTAGAAATTTGTATAATATACTTATTAACTATTAGCGTAAAAATATTCCACAAAAAAAGGCGCGAATATAAAAAATAAATAAATTGATATAACAATTTCAGAGGCGAAACATGAAAACTATCGCATGTTAGCAGCATGATGTAATTATCTCCTTAATTAAGGAAATAGATGAATACATTTGCTAGTAGCTAACTACTAGTATAGTAATTAGATATGTACTAGTAGATTCAGCATAAAATTCTGACTAAATGGTATCAATTTGAACTCTGAATTCGAAATATTAATGAAAAAAATGGGATTTTAGATTATCACAAAAAGATGAACTTTGACCCTCCATCATAGGCCAAAGGGATCAATTTAAACTTCGAAACCAATATAGAATAAAGAATGGAGTTTTGTGTTTCAGTGGATATATGATTTATGTATATACTCAGAATAATCAGGAAGATGCAACAATTTAATCTAAATTATTAAGATAGGATTGTCAGAATCTCGGCCAAAAATTTCTCACCGACTCTTCTGATTTTAAATGTTAATAAATCAAAAACTAGATATACTAGTGTTATGAAACTAGCACAATAGTTAAATTATATGGTGACAATATATATATATATATATATATATATATATATATATATATTAATATATGATATATATATATATAATATATAATATATATATTATATATATATATATAAATATATATTATATATTAGTGGCGTATTTAGGGGGCGGGCCAGGGGGACATGGCCCCCCCCGAAATTATAGGACACTAAAAATTTTAGCCATAATATCCGTTATAATATAGAAGTCAGAGGTTAAATATCTTTATGTAATTGTCGCAGGTCAGGGAACAATCTCGTAGAGTCCGTTATTAAAACTAAACTTGGGGCCATCAAAGAAAATGCAAGCCATATGCCCAAACATTCCTTCCTCCAACCCACAGATTTAATACCGCACCTTCATTTTTATAAGATTTTTTGGCTTGATTAAAATTGCGAGCATTTAGAGAGAGGTTTTAAATTCATTAAGAAATTATAGCTTCCTTTGCCCCAATTTGTCACCAGCCGAAGCTAGTGTAATATACCATTGAGAAGATAAAATATTGTGCAACATTTCACAAGGAAGATTCTCGAAAGCACAATTGAATTTTTAGTAAAAACAGAATTGAATTTATGGAAGTTGAAATGCCATCACAGCACAGGTCGCAAAAAACAGCAATAGAGCGACTAGTTTCTTGTTCGCAGTCACATTTCCAAAATATTTACATGTTCCAAATACTGGCAATTTTACCCATGTCTACGCTACCTACACACGCTTTTTTTTCAAGAAAACATTAAGACTCTGAAAACCTACTTGAGAGAACTACTGTTCGAGATAAAAGACTTACTGGATTTGCCCTCCTCTACATACATTGAAATATTGAAATAAAAACGAGAATATTATCTCGGACTTTGCTTCACTTTCATGCCCGGCGATTAAATTAACAATTTAGGTAATGTGATTTTGTTATTTAATTTTAATAAAACAATTTTTTTTTACAAATTTAATATTTGGTCCATCCACTTTATATATATATATAGATATATATATATATATATATATATATATTATATATAAATATATATATATATATATATTATAATATAAACTCTTTTTTGTCTGCCCCCCCCGAAAAAAAAATTCTGGATACGCCACTTTATATATATATAACATATGATATATTTATAATAATATATATATATATAATATATATATATATATAATATATATATATATGATATAGATATATAATATATATATATATATATATTATATGATATATATATATATATATATATATACCTATATTAAGATATATATATATTATATAATTAAAGTTTCAATGTTTAAATCGACCTATGAATAACAAAAGAAATGAAGTTTTTATGTCACAAATTTTTCGAAAGTTACCAATTACCATAGATTATTAATATATATTATTTTAGATAAATATATATGATAATATATTATATTATATTATATTAAATATATATAAATTGATATTAGACTATATAATAGTACAGATATATAGAGAAATGTGAAATGAGAGATGGGTTCCGGTGTGAATAGATAATATATAATAGTATAAGATATATAAATAAATATGATTAAATAATATATATATATATATATATATTAATAGAGATAATAGAGATATATAAGATATGTAGATTAAGAATAGTAGTAAAAAGATTGAGAATATAGTATAATATGATATAATATAATAGAATATGATGTATATAAGATATATATAAGATAGAAAATAATATAGAAATATATATAGAGTGAGGAAGTGGGTAGTAATTACACACTGCGTCTAAATTAGGGGGAGGGCAAGAGGTGCGAAAATTGTAGTGGTAGAGTGGAAGGGTGAATGGGGGGTGGGCAGCCCCCCCAATAAAAACAAAACAGTAGCATTGGGACGATCTCGGAGAGAATCCAGTAAATAAAGGGTCCTGTAGGATACGAGTAGAGTAGTGATGGACCGAAGAGTAAGGGACAAATCCCATATGAAAATGTGGTCCAGTTAGAAAAAAGGAAACTGTGGGTGACTGTGGTGCGAAAATAAAAAAGTGTGAAGAGAAGAAGTGCTGTGGCAGCACAAAGAATAAATGTGATAGGAAAATATAAAAACAAATGCAAAAAAGATGTATATTGGTGGAAAGATAGGAGGTTATAAGCGTTGAACTAATAGAGGTGGTCTCAATACAAGGCTTAATGGGAAGAGATCGAAGGATCAGTAGGAGGGAGAGGGCATCCAAAGTGGCTAGGTGAGAATGGTAAGTACAGGGAAGTGGAACACCACACACACAGACTCACCACACACAAAACACTGCACACACCACACACACACACAGAGATGATAGAAGAATATAGATAATAAGTAGGATAGAGGAGTTATAGAAGTAGAGAGGTATAGATAGAGAGTATATAGATATAGATATATATACAGAGAGAGTAAAAGATAGAGAGAGGATATAGTAGATAGAGGGCAGCGGCTCCTGGTTAAAAAGGGAGGTGACAAAAAAGGTCAGAGATGAGCGACCAATTCGCAGAAAAGTTCGGGCGCGGCAGGCCCAGGGCAGGGGGCACCGGGGGAGGCGAAAACCCAATATGTTACCGATCTCACATCGCACAATTCCCGGCCTAAGACACACTACGAGTATATTATCGCTATTCGGTAGTCCTCGACTGGGTGTAATGGGGAGAGAGGTGAAGGTGGGTGAGTGGGAGGATAAAGAGAAGGCGTCGAGCCACATCAGCAATAGCTAGGACATGAACAGGTTGTGTCTCGAGAATCGCTTCGACCCACCATTGTAGGTCGGCGCAACCCAGCAGGTCGAAAACCACAAATACAAGTCAGAGAGTGACAAATAAATCGAATTTAAATGAATTAAATTAAGTGAGAATAGGTTGGCCTACTTGTTTATATGGTTGTTAAGAAAAAAGGGGAGAAAAACAAAAAAAAAAAAAACGCGCGGAGGGCAACAGTGGGCGGCCGACGTGCGGCTGAGGCAATAAAGACAAAAAACAGGACAGGTGATTCTCGCAATATAGAGTCTGATATTTGGAAACACGCGGTTATAAAGTACAACTCTGGCCACATGTAGGGGTGAGCTGCGAGCCGAGCGGGAGAGAAACATCAGCGAGGGGGACGATTTACCCATTACCACCGAGATTTAGGAGGGGAGAGGTGACCGGGGAATGGAAACCGACCGCACCGAGCTAAACCCAAATACCAAAGGATGCGGAGGTTACGGAGACCCTCCCGGTAGGCATACCCCGGAAGGCCGAGAGACACCCGACTCCTGCCATCGGTGACGGGATATTACCACTTATATGGATATTCTTTACGTAAAAAGAAGAAAGAAAAAAGCAAAATTTAATTAAGAAAGACGTTAATTGATTATTATTTAAACGAGTTATAACCAAATGAAAAGTGTCTCATTATAGGCTCTAGCTAATCATAGTTTATTTTAGCAATAATATTTTTTTAGTGTTTTATTATTTTTTTAATTGTATTATAACTAAAAAATTTTACCAGGATTCCAAAAAAGTTTTTTTTTTCGCTGTAGCATGTAGCTATTGTAGTTTTATTTAGAGTATTTTTGTTTTTTTTTTTTATGTATTGATTTTTTTTATTTGTAAATTTTTTTTTACTATTTTATTCAGCTACCTTAAAATTAATTTGAACCATGTGAGCACTAGGTATATACCATCAATGGATATTCCTATTTCCCTTTAGTGAGCTATAGTAGTTTTTGAGTAATGTATATGGGTGGATGTATTTAGATGTCTGACTCTGAAACAATTATCACGACGATTAATAGATATTAAGATAATTGTAATATATAGATGAAGATATAGATAGACACGTAATGTAATTAGATATATATATATTAATTAGTATATGAAAGTATATATATAATATATATTATGAGAGTAGAGATAATGAGATATATAGTAGATAATAGGATATTGCTCAGGGATCGTGGATATATATAACAGGAGAAAACTTGTATGGGTAATGATAAGGTGATAAAAGTAATGCAAGGCAGGTAGGGGTATATATGTATCATCTCGAGTCATAAGGTGCTGAGATAAAATGTATAAATGGTAGTCACGATACTATCCGGACGGGTTCATGTGACACTGAGCGACTGACCCCGCGGTAATTATTCGGACGATACACGATGAGAAGTTCGATTCAGCTCGATCATGCTCACAGGTGGACTCCCACGCGGATTACGAAATAAAGAGCAGTACAATAAGGTGCGTAGTGGCGCGCGCCCGACTGCCCCAACGAGCTCGGAGCATCCACAATTGATGAGAGCGAACACCACTGGTTGCGAACCTATCCGACTCCTCACGATTACTCCTATATCAGCCGATCATATATCCTAGCTCAGGCAAAGGCTAATATAAGGCGACGCTTACGTGCAAGTAATGTAAGGGCTTACAGATGAGACAGTGAGTATAATAACATGGTGGGTATGAGGGCAAACAAGTATGGTGAGGGTACTGACTATGCGATAGTAGTGTGAGGTGACTCAGAAATATAATATATAAAGACCTACTTAGTTACCAAGGATGACGTAATAGTCAGTATCACTCGAAAGGGCGAGCACTTGTAGTAATGGCTAGATTATCTATCCAGTAATGAAGAAGAGAAGCTCCCATATCTATCTCTATTGGAGAAAATCAGAGAATAGATAATCATAGAGATAGGTGCAAAGTGAGACTCAAGTGAGAACACTCCTATAGTGGTGAATATGAATACGTGGATTAGTAAATGCGAAGATGGATCTAGGAAGATAGTGTCGGTAGTTTGATAAAAACGAGCCGAGATGAAAAAAAAAAACAGGATACTCAGTTATGAAAAGACATCGTGGTGCTCTCACTCATATTATTGATACAAAAGAATTGAAGAATTAAATGTTTTCTAGTAACAAAGTAAATAATATATGTTCCTGACTTTACCTGTTAAATACAAATGAAGAATGAATGTAGAAGAATAGATTACTGATGATAAGAATTATGTCAATCGTAATACAAGAAGAATCGCTAACGAGTTATTTGCCAAGCAAACACTCTCTATATAAGGACCAACAAAAAAATATATGAATTAAGTTTGACTGGCATTATTTATTAAGGGAGATTCATTCAGCATTTAAAAGTTTAAGTAAGAGATAAATATAATTATAAATATTATGTATGATATATATATAATATTAAAGGATATAAGATATATATATTAAGTTATAGATACCAATATATAGAGAATATATAGTGTGAGAGATAGTAGATATATATAATTATATAGATAGATATATAGTATATGATTTAAGATGATATATAATAGTATAAGTTATGATAATAGAGATAGAGATAGAGAGATAGAGAAAGAGAGAGTAGATAGAGAATAGATATATATAGATATACATAATATATGATATATAGAGAGAGTATATATGATATATAATTGAAGCGGATGCTCATGAAAAAGTATACTAACGAAATAATCAGTGCAGAAAATCTGAATCCGTCACCGTTGGAGACCTAGTTTTGAATGAGCTAGTGGCGGGGTACCAGGAACGAGTATGGATGAGATCTACGAGCGGAAATGCCCCGCACCTCGGATATAACAAGTTCTAGTTTGATGACAAAACAGACTGTGTAATAACGTCAGGTTGCAATTTATGTGGGGAAAAGCAAATAACAGATTTACAGTGCGAGTGGGTAATTATTATGTATCAAAGCTTAACGGAATGCAAATCCCAATGGAGAAGAGTGCTGGTCCCCGAAGCCGACCATTCGTGTTTTGGTGAGAAGATGTTCTCGTCTTGTCGAAAAATTGTGACCGTGCGGATACGAGTGTGACAAAAAGGAACGAGTAGCACGTCAAATATGATACCAGCTCGCCGACGGAGGCTAGGAGCGTAGAGCACACGATGAGTAAAAGAACCAGATTGTATGGAAGTGATTCTGGTACGCAAAACACGCTCGGTGGGAAATGTGGCAAAAAGAAATATTTACAATCAAGCGCTTTAGAACCAATGGAATGGGGGTAACATGTTAAGTCAATGACCGATTCGGGGTCAACTGACTACCTGGGATCCAATTCTCATAGTACCACAGGAGTTTGAATTGACAACTCAGTGAACAGAAAACGTCCACAATAAAAACGAAATATCCGACGGGGACTAATATACAAACTAACAATTAACCTCTCGCCCCTTCCTTAGGTGTTTTTACTTGAAGTGAGGGTACATGGACTCTGTACTCAACCCATCAAACTTAATAGAATACCGAAAATATAATGCTGTGCTATCAAGAGAATGTCGGAATACAGAATGAAGGTTTACGCTGATCTCAAGGTATCGATGTGCAGTGGCGTGTAAATCACAGGTAGACGGAAGACTGAGTGGTATTATGTATAAGCGAGACGATAGGGATTAAGGTAACAGCTATATTAAACGACTATAAATAGTCAACATGTTATGAGTACTAAAAGCCTCATGCCAAAATATCACTATAAATTTCCATCTCCAAGAATATTACTGCTCTCCTAAACAGCCATTTCTCTGAAGAGTTTTTCCCTTTATTCCAGTGTTCTTACAAAGTTGGTGTCCAATGGAACACTCAAATATATGGTTCGAGCGACAAAACCGATAGCGGAACGGTAAAACGGGGATGAAGGAAGGGTACAACTTTGAACCTTAATATCTCTGATGGGGTAAGTGCTAAAAATCTGAAATTTTCACACATTATACTACTTCCATAGATGTTCCCCTTCACCTGCAATATTGACTTGGTATTTGCTTGTTTTAAGAAATTACAGCGCAGTTTCTATGAATTGACCAAAAAAAAAAGTGTGGTTTGTTAAGGTTGTAGTATTATGAAAGATATGTGTAATTATAGTTATGTATAGTTCAAGACAATACATTGACAAATGAAATAGTGTGGCGAGGAGTTGCCAATCAAGGAAAAAGTGTAACACTTTCGTTAACAAAAAAAATTTAATTTTAAGGTTTAGGCTAATAGCACACGAATTGCGAACAAAGTTTTACTTTCATATAAGATATTATCAAACAAAATTAAACTAAATAAACTTTTTGAAAAATTCATATCATAATTATAATTCTTATAAATAGTGAGTGAAGTTAGTATAAAAAATATTATATAAGTGTGCAGAATAGTAAATTAGGTATAGAATGTATTAGTGTAGTGCTAGTATAGTATATATACATAAAAGGTACTTGAGCTCAATAAATAGTCATGAGGTGTCATATGTAGTAAGTATAGTATATAAAGAGAGCAGGGCACTGTATATATGATATTAACGTTAAGATGTATATATGGGTAGTAGAGGCGTCTATCAGTGCAAATAACTGAACATGATAGTACTGACCGCAAAAGTGTAAAGGGGTAGCAGAGCATAGATATAGTTACATCAATTGTAGATCGACTTATAATATATCACATATTAAGTTATGAGTGCTTAAGCGGCCTGTTAGTGAGTCACAAAGATGTGCGGTAGTATAGTACTACCTATAGGACGTAAGTTAACTCAAGGCACTATGTATAGGTATTATATATATGTATATATATATTATATTATATATATATATATATATTACGTATTTATTTCTACTCTCAAAAATTTTATTTTCGTCGTATTTTGTGTTCTATGTCAAATTCCAACATTCTTAATGGTCGTGTAATAGTATAAGCTAGTACCTATTATATACTATCTATACTAGTATAATGATATATATATTATATCTATAGTATATATGGTATAATGTAAGGTAACTGTAGGTGAATATGATCATACCGGCTCATGGATATATAACATAAAAAATAAAACCTTTTAAATAGCGAAAATTAGATGAGAGGTGTGTGCAGTGACTCTGTACGGATATACAGAATGTAGTAAGTATTAAGGTATCGGGATAACAGGTATATATAGGTATACATATCTTGTATATGATAGCTGCTTTGAATACATAGTCTGTAACCATAAGGGCAAAATCGCTATATATATTCGTATATTACGTGAGTGGAATTTATTTTGGAATCAATCATGGAATTATTACTTTGCGGCATGGTGATCTGTGATTGTTCAGAGAAGAGAGATTTCTTCGGAAAATTTGTGTTGTTGGCCGAAGATGATGTGTAATTTTCTTGGCTCTGTTAATGACAATTTTTATT
>JABUQX010049842.1:0-27500 GCA_015478945.1 Trachelipus rathkii | reverse complement strand
CAGACTTGTTCGTTGTGGTGCCTCTTTCTTTCCAGCTACTCTGTTCTGTGGAACTCCTTGCCTTCTTCTGTTTTTCCAACTATATTTAATCTTCCTCTCTTTAAAGCCCACGTCTGCGCTTACCTGAGAACTTTGCGTTAGACTGGGGATTGGGTGGGTTTTTCAATGTTTTATTTTCCGCCCCCTCCTTGAAAAGACACCAGCTCCGTGAGTGGTGGTGATTCTGTAATATTATATATATATATATATATATATATATATATATATATATATACTATATATATAATATATATATATATTATATATATAATATTATATATATAATATATATATTATATATATTTAAAATTACACCTATAAACCATGTATACATGGAAGAATTACTTTTTTATATGAAATTGCAAATGTACCATTCTTGAAACAACTCACACATTTTCTACTCCGTACTGAAACGGATAACACCAGACCTACCATTACATTCCACTATCATTCAATACATCACAAAACTTACTACTCACAAAAATACTCAATTATTATTATATTATTTATTATTATTATTCATTATTATTATTATATTTTATTATTATTATTATTATTATTATTATTTTATTATTATTATTATTATTATTATTATTATTATTATTATTTTTATTATTATTATTATTATTATTATTATTAAAACAAATTTTATTTTTCCTCTATTTTTACTTCTACATGACTGAAAAAAAAAAATATTATCACTATTTTTTTTTAAATTTTCATCATTCCTTACCCCAAAATAAAATTATCTTATTCACAACCTTTAATTATATCAACTACTGTTTTTTTTCTCTCTTCTTAATATTAATTATCATTATTATTTCTAATTATATACTAGATTTTCTTTTTTTATCCTTTTTTTTTTCATTTTGAAAATTCTTTCTTCTAAATTTTAAAAAAATTCCATGTTAGGGTTATTAAATTACCATTTTCTTCTTTCCTCGTTGCATAATTTTGAATCCTGACAAGCGGATTTATGAGAATCTTTTAGATTTTCAAACGGTTACATAGAAACAGTCTGAAATATGATCTACCTGTGAAATATATTGATAGGAGATATCTTTTCTGCATGGTAACACTATATATATATATATATATATATATATATATATATATATATATATATATATATATATATATATATATATATATATATATATATATATATATATATATATATATATATATATATATATATTAATAATAATTATAAAAATAATTATAATAATAATAATAACGTGGCTATTGAATGTGAAATTATTATTTTTATTATTATTATTATATATATATATATATATATATAAAGGTATATATATATATATATATATATATATATATATATATATATATATATATATATATATATATATATCAGAGATAATAACTTAATGTAGGTATAAAGGGGCGGTGGACTAGCCTTCGACCTGTTTCATATTCTCTTCATCACTGTTCTGTGTCCGGTGCATGGGGAGAGAGAAGGTGTGTGATTATGATGATGATGTAGATATTCATATAAAATATATATATATATATATATATATATATATATATATATATATATATATATATATATATATATATATATATATATATATATATATATATATAAATATATATATATATATATATATATATATATATATATATATATATATATATATACCGTATATATATATATATATATATATATATATATATATATATATATATATATATATATATATATATATATATATATATATATATATATATATAAATAAATAAAGATATATATATATATATATATATATATATATATATATATATATATATATATATATATATATATATATGCAACTTTTCATAAAGTACTTGTACTTGATCTTGTTAACTTGTACTTGTACTTGAACAAATTCTAGAGTACTTGCACTTGTTCTGTACTTGACAAAATGTACTCTTAACCCTAAGCCTGATATATATATATATATATATATATATATATATAGAGTATATATATATATATATATATATATATATAATATATATATATATATATATATAAAAAGAAAACCAGAGATCTGCATGAGGTTATACCCGAGTTGGCAACTCTTGTGAAAATCTGGTAAGTCATGGTCCGACAGAAACGATATAAAGAGTTTGAAAACGTTTTAACTTATAAGTCATAGGAAATGAGGAAAATGGGGTAAAAGGAAATGTGTTAGAGGGTTTTACAAGTAGTGTACATGTGGACAGGGAAAGAATGGAACCGTGAAGGATTGACGAGTCCCACGAGCCCTTCCTCAATGGGAGGATGTATGTGATTGAAGGGCTTCGGGAAGAGCAATAACTGATGTAATAACGATAGTAAGGAGAGTGGTGCAACAATTGTATGGTAGAATAGGGACTGGAGAGAGCTTGTGAGGTGGGTAGAAAGTTAAGAATGTTAAAAGACTTCGATTACACCTTTTGAAAGAAGGGCTGAGAGAGAGAGAGAGAGAGAGAGAGAGAGAGAGAGAGAGAGAGAGAGAGAGAGAGAGAGAGAGAGAGAGAGAGAGAGAGAGAGAGAGAGAGAGAGAGAGATAAAACGCGTACTCCAGACAAAGAAGAACAACGCCTCTATACTGAACAAAGAATTGGGGTGGTGTAAAGTAGTTTTCAAAGATGCTTCAAAACACCCAACCTCTTAGAAGCTTATTTAACTAATGAAATAATGTGATTCTTCTAAGAAAGATCACGTGATCCTTCTAAGAAAGATCACGTGACCCTTCCAAGAAAGATCACGTGATCCTTCTAAGAAAGATCACGTGACCCTTCTAAGAAAGATCACGTGATCCATCACGTGATCCTTTCAAGAAAGATTACGAGATCCTTCAAAGATCACGATCCTTCTAAGAAAGACTACGTGATATTAAAGACGCGCACCCCAGTAGCGCGATCACGTGATCCCGAAAGATCACGTATTCTTTCAAAGAAAGATCACGCGGATCCTTCTAAAGATCACGTGATCCTTTCAAGAAAGATCACGTGATTCTTAAGAAAGATCAATACGTGATCCTCTAAGAAAGATCGTGATCCTTCTAGAAGATCGCGATCTTCAAAGAAGATCACGCGATCCTTCTATAAAAGATCACGTGATCCTTCTAAGAAAGATCACGTGATCCTTCTTCAGGAAGATCACGTGATCCAGAAAGATCATACGTGATTCTGGCAAAGGATCACGACCCTTCCAAAGATTACTTGATCCTTCCGATAAAGATCACGTGATCCTTCAGAGAAAGATCACGTACTCCTTCATAGAGCATCACGTGATCCTCCCAAGAAAGATCACGTGATCCTTCAAAGAAAGATCACGTGATCCTCAAGATCACGTGATCCTTCTAAGAAAGATCAATGATCCTTCAAAGAAGAACACGCAATCCTTCAGAAAGATCACGCATCTTCAAGAAAGATCACGACCCTTCCAAGAAAGAAGATCACGTTTAAGAAAGATCACGTGATCCTTCAAAGAATCACGATCCTTTCAAGAAAGATCACGTGATCCTTCTAAGAAAGATCACGATCCTTTCTTCTAGAAAGATCACGTGACCTTCGTAGATCGACTCACGTGAATCCTTTCTAGACTCAACCTTTCAAAGAAAGATCACGTGATCCTTTCAAGAAAAGATACTACGCGATCCTTCTAAGAAAGATCACGTATCCTTCAAAGAAAGATCACGTGATCCTTCTAAGAAAGATCACTGATCCTGTGATTCTTCTAAGAAAGATCACGTGATCCTTCTAAGAAGATCACGTGATTCTTCTAAGAAAGATCACGATCCCTAGATCACGTGATCCTTCAAGAAAGACCGCGTGATCCTTCAGAAAGATCACGTGATCCTTCTAAGAAAGATCACGATTCTTCTAGAAGATCACGTGATTCTTCCAAGAAAGATCACGTGATTCTTCCAAGAAAGATCACGTGATCCTTCCAAGAAAGATCACGTGATCCTTTCAAGAAAGATCACGTGATCCTTCCAAGAAAGATCACGAGAAAAGTAAGAGCAGCACAGATCCTTCTAAGAAAGACTGTGATCCTTCTAAGAAAAGAACATGATCCTCTGGCGAAAGATCACGTGATCCTTCTAAGAAAAGATCACGTGACCCTTCTAAGAAAGATCACGTGAGAAAGATCACGCATCCTTCTAAGAAAAAGATCACGTGGTCCTTCTAAGAAGCATCACGTACTTTTCAAGAAAAAATCAAGTTGATTCATGAAGTACTACTTGATCATGGTCTGTAAAATCAAGAGATCCTTTTCTAAGAAAGATCACGTGATCCAGGAAAAATGAAGTGATCCTTCCAAGAAAGATCACGTGATCCTTCGAAGAAAGATCACGTGATCTTCCAAGAAAGATCACGTGATCTTCCGAAGAAAGATTACGTGATCCTTCTAAGCGAAAGATCACGGATCCCCAAGAAAGACTACGTGATCCTAAGAAAGATCAATGTGATCCTCAAAGAAAGATCACGTGATGAGAAAGATCACACGTGATTCTTCCAAGAAAGATCGCATGTGATCCTTTCTAAGAAAGATCACGTGATCCTTCCAAGAAAGCACACGTGATCAGAAGATCACGTGATCCTTCAAGAAAGACGATCATGACCCTCTTCAGAAGATCGTATCCTTTTCTAAAGATCACGTGACCCTTCTGAAGATCACGTGATCCTTCCAAGAAGATCACGTGATCCTTCTAAGAAAGACATCACGTGATCCTTCTAAGAGCGATCGTGATCCTTCTAAGAGCATCACGTAATCCTTCAGCAAAGACGAAAGATCTGCATGATCCTTCTAAGAAAGATCACGATCCTTCAGGCATCACGTGATCCTTCTAAGAAAGATCACGTGATCCTTCTAAGAAAGATCGATCATTGATCCGCCTAAGAAAGATCACGTTTCTAAGAAAGATCACGTGGATCCTTAGTGAGATAAATATCGTATCCTTCAGAGAAAGATCACGTGATCCTTCCAAGAAAGATCACGTGATCCTTCTAAGAAAGATCACGTGATCCTTCAAAGAAAGATCACGTGATCCTTCTAAGAAAGATCACGTGATGATAACACTGATCCTTGCAAGGGAGATGACGTGATCCTTCCAAGAAAGATCACGTGATCCTTCAAAGAAAGATCACGGATCCTTCCAAGAAAGATCAACATCACGTGATCCTTCAAGAAGATCGCGTGATCCTTCTGGCGAAAGAGATCACGATCTTTCAGAAGATCAAGATGATTTTAAGAAAGATCACGTGATGCTTCCAATAAGATTACGAGAAAAGGAAATATCAAGAAAAACAGAAGATTAGCATTCCAACTTCATCGAAGATATTAGTTGTGTAGAAGATAGCCTGTTTATAGAAGAATAAAAGAACTGAGTTTTTGGGGCATCGAAAACAACCCATTCGAACCCTGCCCCAGTTACAAATGTGAGAAAAAGATCAGAGATCAGTTGCTCTAAGGCGTTTGTTTCTTCTAGCCGCAGCTATTTGATGTGGAGTGAGAATTAAGCCTTTCAAAGTATAAAGCTGTAATGAAAGGTGGAATTTTCATCGTAAACCTTCAGAAAAAATTTAACCCTTTTATGTATTGGACTTAATCTTCCTATTTCAAATTCGATGCCTTAGAACAGGTCAAGCATATATAGAGAGTATATATATATATATATATATATATATATAAGTAGTATATATATAGATATATATACATATATATCTATATATATCTATAAAGATATATCTAATTATATATAGAGATATATATATATATATATTTCTATTTCAAATTCGATGCCTTAGAACAGGTCAAGCATATATATATATATATATATATATATATATATATATATATATATATATATATATATATATATATATATATATATATATATATATATAAATAAATATATATATATATATATATATATATATATATATATATATATATATATACAAGTATATATATTTTTTTTACATGATACCACCACTCACGGGAAGGGCTCTTTTCAAAAGGAGGGGGCAAAAAAATAAATAAATAAATAAATAAAAAATTACATAAAGAAAAACAAAAATTAAAATAAATGGAAAGTAAACCCATCCTGTCCCTTGCCTAACGCAATTCCCTCAGGTGGGCGCAGACGTGAGACTTATATAGAGGAAGATTGAATATTGCAGTTAAAATAGAAGAAGGCAAGGAGTTTCACAAAACAGATGGGACTGGAAAGAAGGATGCACCACAACGAGTAATCCTTGAGTTTCCAATATTCACGCAATATTCATGTGAGAACAAGGCACCTCTTGTGTTACGAGTACGACGCAGTGGTGGAGGAATGCGAGAGGTCAATTCTCTCGAGCACCTGCCGTTGTAATACCTATAGTAAAGAGATAGGGCACCAACGTCACGTCGCAGAAAAAGAGGGCCAAGGGAGTCAGAAAATATGGGACAGTTTATAAGCATCTTAGCCTTAGATTCAACTCTATCCAAAAGGAGGTGGAACCGGATCTACCCCAAATGTGAGAACAGTATTCCATACAGTGGCGAATAAAACCCTTATATAACTGGAGTATCTGAGCAAAGAAAAATTCACCCAATCTGAAACAGAATTCCAGCTTCTTTGAGGCCATAATTTAGCAACCTATGCTGACTAGAGGTCTCTAAAGACAATTAATTATTTGTGTTTAGTCCAAGAATGTTTATGTTGTTTAGGTGGTAAGATATTGATTGCCTGAGATAGAAAGTTGAGAGTAATGAGAGGTGAGAGCAAAGAAGTTGATTTTAAAGAGGCCATTGAATTTCACAAGATTACGGTTACCTCACTGAGAAATCCTGACCAGATTGGCAAGAATTGAATCAATCGGAAAACTGTAGATGAGAGGCAACTCTAGATACAAATGCGGAGAGACAACTGATGAGGGGAGAAAGGAGAGAGGAGTGAGTATGGTATATATATATGAATATATATATATATATATATATATATATATATATATGTGTATTTATGTGTGTAGTATATATCTATATATATATATATATATAAAAATATATAGATATATATGTATTTACCGATTATAAAGTAGCAGATATTTCTTTGGCTGAATTTGGCTGTGAGCGAATGGAAATTGCTGAGAACGAAATCCTTACTAATCACAACACACACACATTACATATATATATATATATATATATATATATATATATATATATATATATATATATATATATATATATATATATATATATATATATATATATATATATATATATATATATATATATATATATATTGCCTAATAGCGTATGTTCTGTTCAATGTAGAAGCTGCGAATTAGGACAGTGGTAGTTAATATTGCTCATCACTACCATTATCTCTTGCGTAGGTACGCATTTGCAGGCCTCGGACATGGTCGTGATCGCCGTAAGCGACCATGTATCTTTCAGAGAAATTGTATGAATCGTTTGGATGCATTTAATGTCAGAGAAATAAATGCTGAGGAGAAGAGGAGAGAGGTGATGGCTGTATTTAGAAAGAGTAAATTTAATTTTCTTGCTGTGGCTAAAACAAAGGTGAGAGGAAACTGTGAAGAGTAGAGTGGTGTGAAATGTACGTGTGCTGAAGTGGAGATTAATGAGAGGGGAGAGAAGAAGTTGTGATTCTGATGAGTGACTAGTGGCACAGAGCTATGGTGGTTTTTGTTTGTGTGAGCACTAGAATTCTAATGATTAAATTTGTTTGAATGTGTGGTTGTGGTTTAAGTTTGAATCTGAGGGTGATGTTGAGGAGAGTGTGACTTTCTGGGGTAATCTAAATGATGTTTTGGATGAAGTGAGTAGAGGTTCTCCGATTGATCTGTTAAGGAAATGGCTTACGCAGGTCTAGTGTTATACAAAGCAAACAGGTAAATTTGGGGTGACGAGAAAATGAGAATGGTAGGAGGAGGATTGTTTTCTGAGAGGAAGGAGGTATGTGTGTGTAGGGTTGGGATTAAAAAAAAACCGTTCGTTTTTTTAAAATACAAAATTTTTTGTTTTTTTTGTTTTTTTTTTAAATTACTTTTTTTTCATATATATCAAGTCTTTTTAGGGTATTTAGCATTAAAATACAGTAAATACAATATGTTAAAAGAGGTATGCAATATATAAAGTAGATTTTATTACTTAGTAAAGTTTTATTTGTGCTCTAGGGCATATAATTATTACATTTCACATGATCTGATTATTATTCTACGTTGTACCCCCTAGGTCTGTAATTATGTATATATATATATATATAGATAGTATATATATATATATATATATATATATATATATATATATATATATATATATATATATATATATATATGTATATCAAAAGCAAGAAGAGGAACGCTAACGGCTGAAAGGTTTACGGAAGACATCCTCCAAGATATATAGTACCTTTCGCGTCCTTCATTGGCGTATGTCTCATTTTTTGTTATTCCATGACAGCGCCATATATAAACTCGCGGACAAATTTAATATCACCCGTAAATATAATGTAAACTTTTCATTTTTGGAAATGCAGAGCTAGGGTTTGTCTTTATTTGGGTCATACCAACTTTGAGTGTATACCGTGTAACTACACTGTGTATGAACTAAATGGCATAATAAAGACAACCAACCAAATTACGAAATAACGAAAGTACGTTCATTGAGAAGAAGATGGCAAGACGCCAGCCAACTAACGAAACAAACCTCATGGGGTAGATTGACAAAGACTGTCACAATGGAAAGGCATCGTCAGAGAAGATGAACGTGCAGGAGTTATCACACTGTCGGAAGCAGGCCATTCTCAGAGACAGGTGGCTCAGCAACTCGGCACTGACGGTCAGTCGAACTCCTTCTCGTCGGTTCGGGGGAGACTAGCAGCAACCGAGAGACGATGGCTCGTGTCACCCGAGGGGCGACGTCCGTCCGAGAGAGAGAGAGAGATGACAGATTCCTCCGTCGACAGTGTTTCCCAAACAAGCGTCTGCTGTGCTCCGGGTGACGTGAGGTCAGACATGTGCCCATTTCCGAGCGTACAGGGAGAAGACGACAGAATGAACGTGGAGTACGTATTGCTGTATGCCATCATCTCATGATCAGGGAGCATCGGGTACAGGATTTCACTCTTTCACAAGGCGATTGACACCACAGACAGAGTTGAGGTTCACACTTCATATCTAGATGCCGTCGGCGAATTTTGGAGACGCAGCACTTCTTCTGCTTCGGCAATACTTCCCGGGCGATTCCTTTGGAGGCGACTCTGTGATATGGGCAGGTATTTACTTGATGCTCGCATCGGCATTGCATATCGAAAGGAGGAACGCAACGGCTGAAAGGTTTGCGAAGACATCCTCCGCAGAGTATATAGGTACCTTTCGCGTCCCCATCCATTTTTGTTATTCCCATGACAACGCCACACAGCACACTGCACAGGTCGTCCAACGGTACCTACAACAGATAGGGATCAGACTCCTGGCCATTTCTGCGAGGAGCCCGGACATGAATCCCATTGAACATGTTTGGGATTTGTTGGGTAGGCGTGTTCGAGCCCGTGAACATGCTCCGTCCACACTCAGGGAGCTTGCAAACGCTTTGACAACATCCCGCAGGAGACCATCTCCAAGATCATTTCATCAATGCCGAATCGCTTGGAGGAAGTTGGAAGGGCCAGAGGGGGTACAACCCATTATTAGACACCTTTATGCTGCATTTCACATTGTAATTTGTAGAATATTGTTGTTGATTAATAAAATCATCATATCCATATTTTTTTCGTTTTCTTTACACACTGTCGTTACATACGGTTTATACATTTATAACCCTGTGCAACACTCCCAAGTTAGGTATGAATCAAATAAAACCAAACCCTAGCTCTACATTTCCCAATATGAAAGAGTTTAAATTATATTTATGTGTGATAAATTAAATTTTATAATGCGAGAGTATATATATATATATATATATATATATATATATATATATATATATATATATATATATATATATATATATATATATATATATATATATATATATATATATATATATATATATCTCAACTCACTCTGCAAGATACAAGATCAGTAAGACTGTAAAGTGATCGTGAGGCTACTCTCTTTGGCGTACCCTATATCACTCTGCGCACTCCCGGGATATTGCAGCGCACCCAGTTTGGAGACCACTGCTCTAGGGCATATAATTATTATATTTCAGATAAGAATTTATTTATTATTATTATTATTATTATTATTATTATTATTATTATTATTATTATTATTATATATAGCATATATATATATATTATATATATAAAGAGAGAGAGGTATATATATATATATATATATATATATAGTATAAAGTATATACAGAGATATATATATATATATATATATATATATATATATATAAATTTTTCATCTACCTTTTTCTCCCAAGACTGGTGGTAAGGTGCGTAAGCATCGGAAAAGAAAAGAATATAACAAAAAAGTCAGAAAGGGTGTCCAGCCTTACCTCTCCTCCTCTCTGTATTTCATTACTTAGTAAGGACTCGTCACAGTCAGAAAATCCAATTCTATAAATTCATGTGGGACTGGTGACGGGCCCTCACTAGAATCGTCAGCGTAAGTGTTCATCCTCGCCCGTGGGCCACAACCACTCTCTACAAAACTCCGCAGATTTTTTCCTATTATGCACCTTATTCTGCCTCTGCCAAACTCACATTTTTCTCCTTCAATTCTTTTACTGACCCAATCCACTTTTTATTCGATTCTCCCCAGCCGGAAGCTCTAAACACACCTCCCACTACGTCCGTTTAAAAACCGACTAATATTCATCCTTTCCACATGACCAAACTTATCTCAAATACTTTCATTTATTCTCTCATTTACCCCCTTTTCTTCACACCACACAACTCTAATATGTTCATTCCTCATTTTATCAATTCTTCTCATACATAACAAACACGTTCCAAGATTGTCCATCTGAGCACATTGAACTTTAGATCTATACTTCTTATTCCCATAGTCTCACTACTACACACACAGGTAACAATATAGCGTCATGTAAGACCCTAGCACCACTCTAAAGACTTAGTCCCCATACATTTACCAACGATTTTATTGCACCAGCCAACTTCCTGCATCCAAATACCCTTAAATATTTAAACTCAGACACTTGTTCTACTGCTCTTCACCATCTAACATAGTCTCCCCACTGAGGACTGTCTCTCATCACCACAACTGAGAATCTGCATTTCATTCTTTAATGTTTACTAAACCCTTTCTCTCTACACACTGTGCTAAATTCCTTCATCAATTTCCTAACCAGCCTCTGCCACACAAAACCAAAATGAATCACATAAGAGACAGTAGGGCACCTTCTCCACTCATCTCCATTCTCCATCATTCTAACAATTCATTTCTGCCTGCCCACTGTCAATTCTTCTTTCATAACCCATCCATATACAAATTGAATACCAAGGAGACATAACATCAACCCTGCGCCTCACTCTGCTATTAATACTAAACCAATCACTTTTTGACACCATTTATTCTTACACACGCCCCACTATCGTCATACATACTTTTTTGATTCCATTCAGAAGCCTACCACCAACACTCATATATCACTAACACCCGCCATAGAGCTTCCCTATTAACCCTATCAATACCCTTGTTGCAAATCCATAAAACCAATAATATATAATTTATTCTTCTTCTCCTCATTTTCTCAAAATCATTTGTTTCTATGTAAAGATCTGATCCACACATCCCCATTACTCCTAAACGCACCTTGTTCTTCACCAATCAGTTCTTCAGTCACTCGGCGCACTTTTTCGACCAAAAACAATAATAACATATTTCTTCCCTATAACACTAATAAACTAATTCCCCCTATAATTTCTACAGTTCCCTTATCTCCCTTACCTACATGGGTACCATTACTGCTCTCCCAATCCTCTCGGAACTATACCCTCTATAAATGCTTTATTACACAACTTCAAGATCCAATCAATCAGAAACTGCCTCCGTTCTTGATCATTTCCCCAGTAAATCATTTATACCTGCAGATTTAGCATTTTTCAATTATCTCGCTCTACCCATTTCCTCTTCTTTGTTAATAACCTCATCCCCAAAATACCTAGTTCTTCTTGCACCATCAAACCCACACACACAGTCACTCATCATCATCACCTCTTCTTCACTACTGCCACATATACAATTTTCGAAGTGTCTTTCCTGCACACCTCCCACATCTATATTTCATCAAAGCTGCAACACCAACATCCTGGTTCATTTATTCTGCAGGTTCCCTTAGACCACTTTACCTGCGCTTCCTCCAGGAAGAGCTTCCTTATTCTTGTATATCCCCATTCATCCTTCTTCCAAACTATTTTCATTTACCTCTTCTTTTTCTCTGCAGTATCTTTTAGCATTTCTTTTTCCTCCTTATATAATTCCAAGTATCTTTCTTCTTTCTTTGAAACTTCATCATTTGCTTTAGTACAATCAACCACGCTTTTTTTTTGGTTTCTATATTTGCACTCTCTTCATTCCACCACTGTTCGTGATTCTTACTTCCTACTTCTTCTAGCACAATACACATACTTCTTTGCACAGCTAACAATTGCTTCCTTCATCTGCTCCAGTTTCAGCTTGTTCACATTCAACTGATTTGCATTTGGTGAGTCGCTCTTACATACTTATCCTTATTACTTGTTCACTAAACTTCTCACTCTTTAATTCTCTTCCTCCGTATCACTTTCCTCTCCATCCAAGTCCCCACTGAACTTAATTTCACATAGAACAACATCCCGATAATCCCATTTCTAAACACCTCACTGATTTAACATCCAACATATACTTCAACATCTCCCTTCTTCACCAACACAAAATCAATCATACTCTTTACTTCGATACCCATCTCTACCTACACCAACTCTAGGTATACTTATGGATACTCTTGTGTTTAAAGAAAGTATTATCACACACATTGTCTTCTCTCACAGAAATCCAATTCTACTAATCATTTTTTTCCTGACACCCCAAAACCACCTTTTGTTATACTATCCTTTTTTTGATCATATATATATATATATATATATATATATATATATATATATAAGTATATAGTAGTATATATATATATATATATATATATATATATATATATATATATATATATATATATATATATATATATATATATATATAAAATCCGTATTAATAGTAAATATTTAGACCTAGAAGGGTATTGGTAATACTGTATAATTTTAAAACATCTTTAATATACATAAAAAAAGAGGTAATTTTTAAAAAAACAAAACCAAATTAAAAAAAACCGTTTTTTTCACAACCCTATGTGTGTGTGTGTAATACTTTCATCCAACACAGGATGAAGTTAGTGCAAGTAGAGATAGTATTGAAGTGAAAAGAATGATTGATTTTGTGCTGGCGAAGCAGGAGATGTTGAAGTATGTGATGGATGTTAAATCAGTGAGGGGGCTGGGGATGAGATTATCGGATCATTATGTTGTTTTATGTAGCATTAAGCTAGTGGGGGTTTGAATGGAGAAGAATGAGGTATGGAAGAAAGTGGGAAGAATTAAGAGTGAGAAGTTAAGTGAACAAGGTAATAAGGAAAAGTATTCAAGAGCGCTTGCAAATAAATCAGTTGAATGTGAAAAAGATGAAACTGCATGAACAAATCTGAACAAATGAAAGAAGCGTTTGTTAGTAGTGTAAGAGATGTATGTGAATGTGCTAAAGTGAGAAGTAAGAATCTCAACAGTGGATGGTGGAATAAAGAAGTGATGCAAGCGGTTAAGAGTTAAAAAGATGCGTGTTTGAATGTGCTAAAAGCAAATAATGAGGTTTCAAAAGAAATGTGTTTGAAATTATATGAGGAGGAAAAAAGGAAGACTAGAAGTTGCATACTAAGGACTTAGGAAGAAAAATGAGGTAAATGAACAGTTTGGAAGAAGGATGAATGGGGACTTACAAGGGAATATGAAGCTTTTTTTGAAAGAAGAGTGAAAGGTTAAGAATGAGAATAAGGAGAATCTGCTTAGAATAATTAATAGGGATGGTGCTTTCGTAACTGATGAAATGATGAAGGGGAGGGGAGACTTCGAAAATCTGCATAACATTGGCAGTAATGAAGAGGTGATAGTGAATGTGTGTGGGTTTGATGGTGCAAGAAGAAATTGATATTTTGGGGATGAGATAATTAGTAAGGAGGAGGTGATGGCTTGGGTGAGAAAGTTGAAGAATGGTAAATCTGCAGAAATAGATGGAATTACTGGTGAAATGTTTAAGAAGGGAGGTGAGATGATGATTGAATGGATTTGGAAGTTTTGTAGCAAAGAGGTTATGAAAGGTATAGTTCCAAGAGATTGGAGGAGGGCAGCAATAGTACCCTTATATAAGGATAAGGGGGAATAAGGGGAAAAGTAGGAACAATAGGGTAATTATTTTATTGAGTGTTGTAGGGAATATCCATTGTCGAATTTCAAGTAAAAGAGAGTAATGAGTGACTGACGGACTGATTGGTGAAGAACAAGGTGCATTTAAAAGTGGTAGAGGATGTGGGATAAAATTTTTACATTGAAACAAGTGATTGAGAAAATGAGAAGAAGAATAAATTGTATTTACAAGTTTGGTGAACATAAAACAGGCAAATACAGGATTAATAGGTGCCCAGGCAGATGTTAGTGATATATAAAGATTTAAATGAAAACCAAAGGTGGTAAAGATTTGATAAAGAGAAGGTGTAAGGAATGAAGTCTATCGAAAGTGATTGGTTTAATATTAAGAGCGGAGTGAGGTAGGGATGTGTTATGTCTCCTTGGTTATTTAATTTGTATATGAATGGAATTATGAAAGAATTAGAGGTAGGGGTGGCAGGGAAAGATGTTAGAATGATGGAGAATGGAAAAGAGTGGACGGTGCCCTGCTTATTGTATGCGGATGTTTTGGTTTTGTGTTGTGAATCTGAAGAGAGTTTGAGAGATTTGTAGAGTACTATGGTTGTTAAGTAGTTACAATGAAAAATGAGAGAGTAAGATTATGGTAGTGGAGTGAGAGAGCCTGTTGGTAAGAACCATATGATATGAGCAGCTGGAACAAATGTTGAGTTTAAATATTTAGGATATATGTAGGATTAAAAGGGAATGGATGATGCAGAATGTAGTAGGAAAGTTGTGAACGGTAGGTAGGAGGCTGGTGCAATTAAATCCTTGGTGGATGTGAAGAGACTAAGTCTTGAGTGCGCTAGAGTTTTACATGATGATATGTTGTTACCTGTTAATGTATAGTAGTGAATCTATGGTCTGGAATAAGAGGTATAGATCAAAGATACAAAGTGTTCAGGATGGACAAGTCTTAGGGCAGCAGCAAAAGAGGTGATAAAATGAGCAATGAACGTTAGGGAATGTGTGTGGTGTGAAGAAAGTCGCAAATGAGAGAATAAACGAGAGTACATTGAGATGGTTTGGTCATATGGAAAGGATGGATGATAGTCGATTAGTTAAGCCGATGTATAGTGGTGAGTGTGCTGGGAAATCGACAGGCTGGGAGACCGAAGAAAAAGTAGACTGAGTTAGTTAAGGAATGGCTGAAGGAGAGGAATGTGAATTTGACATAGCAGGAGTGAATGGCGGGGTTTTGTGAGGGGGTATGGTTGTGGGCTTTGCTCAGGGATGAACCTCACAGCGAGGGTCCATCGCAGTTTCATGAAACCTCTATGTAGATTTTTCTGACTGCTACGAGTTCTTTTAAGGGTATAAAGGGGAAGGTAAAGGGGGACTTTCTTTTCGACCTGAGTTATATTATTCTACTACTTTTCTCTTCCGGTGTATGCTACGCACCTCACCCCCAATCTGAGGATTGGAGGTAGATGATAATAATAATGATAATATATATATATATATATATATATGTAGCACCTCTCGTAGGCTATATATATATATAGTATAAATATATATATGGTTATATATATATATATATATATATATATATATATATATATATATATATATATATATATATATATATATAAATATTTAAATATATATATATATATATATATATATATATATATATATATATATATATATATATATATATATATATATATATATATATATATATATATATATATATATATATATATATATATATATATATATGAAGGAAAGTAATTCTCCTTTCTTATTATTAAGTCTAAGGGGAGTCATTCACTCGTGAGTATTTCTAAAGAGTAATGCATGTTATATATATATATATATATATATATATATATATATATATATATATATATATATATATATATAGTTATATATATATATATATATATATATATATATATATATTATATATATATAGATATTTATATATTTATATTTATCTTTGTATTTATGTATATATATATATATATATATATATATATATATATATATATAGATATATAGAGAGTATTTACACATATATATATATATATATATATATATATATATATATATATATATATATATTACAGGTAACCTCCACTCACGGGCAGAGCTTTTTTTGAAAGGAGAGACAGAGAAATAAAATAAAGAAAATAATAATAATAATGGGAAAAACCCACTCAATCCCAAGCATAACGGAAATCTCTGAGGCGACAGCAGATGGAGGATTTGAAGAGAGAGAGAGAGAGAGAGAGAGAGAGAGAGAGAGAGGAGAGAGAGAGAGATTAAATACAACAGGAAAAACAAATGAAGACAGAAAGACTGGAAAAAAGGTGGCACCACAGCGAACAAGCCTAAGTTCCAAATATTCACACAGAATTCATAAAAAGTAGGGCACCCATTGTGCTTCGAGGGCAACGCAGTGGTGGTGGAATGCGAGAAGTCAACTCCATCGAGCACCTGTCGTTGTAATACCTATAGTAAAGAGATAAAGCCCCAACGAAACGTCGCAGTAATGGAGGGTCAAGGGAGTTAGAAGTAGGGGAGTAGGGGAGTAGGGGAGTAGGGGAGAGTTTATATATCTTTAAGCCTTAGATTCAACCCCATCCAAAAGAACAAAAGAAGGGCGGATCTGGAGTCCCCACCAAGTGTGGAAACAGTACTCTATACAAGGTCGGATAAGTCCCTTATATAATTGGAGCAATTGTTCGTAAGAAAAATATTCCCGCAAAATGAACAGAACATCCAGCTTCTTTGAGGCCACCGTAGCAACGGTTGTGAGACTTCCAAGATAATTTATTGTTTATGTTCAGACCAAGAATGTGTATGTTGTCCACAGGTGAGACAGGAAAACCCTCGAAGATAATTGGAAAGTTCGGAGGTGTTTTTGAGAGGGAGATGTGAAGAAGGTGAATTTTTAAAGAGTTGATCTTCACAAGGTTGAGGTGAATCCACCGGAAAATTCTATCCAGATCAGCAAAAATAGAATCGGAAAGCTGAAGTCGAAAAGCAACTCTAGAAATGAGCGGAAGAATGGAGACCTTAGTCATCGGCATAAGAATGAACAGAGTTAGATGAGCAGCTGAGAAGATCGTTAATGAAAAGTAAGATTAAAGGAGATAAAGCAATATATTTATATATATATATATATATATATATATATATATATATATATATATATATATATATATATATATATATATATATATATATATATATATATATATATATATATATATATATATATATATATATATATATATATATATATATTAGTTTATGTAAAGGACCCACCACAGCCCACAAGGAAGCGGCCACACTGGTTGGAATATTCAACTCCATGGGTGGGTCCTGGCTCATATTTATTTTAAGTAAGTTACAAAGACAATTTAGATGGCGAAACGAATATTTAGTCAAAAAGATAATAAATAAAATGATAAATAAAAGAATGTCCTGACATTATATATTGTGAAATTATATATTGTGAAGAATATTCAATTCTTGAAGGTAAGAGAAAATAAAGTTACTATTGAAGTGGGGGACTTCAGACAATATATGGGAGTAGGAAAATGACGACGACGAATGAGGTCAGTTGAGGACAATCAATGAAGATATGGTGAATAGATTGCGGAGTATGGCGACGGCAGAATTTGCAGATAGGAGGAGTGTCGACAATGCGGAGGCGTGCAAGCGGTTTCGTTGGTGAAAGGAAAACCATTCACCAATGTTCGTCTTTATATTTCTAAGTTTTTTCCCCTCCCTGATCACTCGCTCAGCATTCCTGCTAGTAAGACCGAAAGCCTTGTCGGAGAGCAGGATAACAAAATTGATGGGAGGCAACCTTGTCGAATGGTATCCGGGAGGTATCTAGAACAGCTACGGAAAGAGGAGGTGACCATTCTGGCATCTTTGTCATCGATTTTGTTGCCAGTCATCCCTACGCGAGAGGGGGGTCCAACATAGTGAAATTTGTTTCTTGCGAGAGTGGAGCAGCCGAAGAAATTGTTCTACAGCTAATACCATTGTGTTTTTAGAATAAAGGGTTTTAAGCGCCTGGAGGGCGCTAAGCGAGTCCTAATAAATGACTTAAGAGTGGTCTTGGTTAAGGAATAAAATTCCAGAGAGAGCAATCATTATAGCCATTAATTCTGCCGTAAAAATTGGGAGAGTTTGGGTCAGGAAAGACAGCAGAAGCACCCACGCTGTCCCCTGTTTTAGAACCGGCAGTAAACACTGGAGTAAATCCTCCATGAACTGCGGTATGAGACAAGAATGATGCCATTAACAACTAACAAGGCAGAGGGGTGGCTGGACTTAAAGAGAGAGATCAGAACCAGGGAGATGATGGGAGCAGGAAGTAGCCAAGGTGTACCCCTTTTATCATAAGAGAAGGTTAGCACCTTTTGCAAAGGGATGTTGAGGAAGTTAAGAATGTTATAAATTGTTTTCAAATGGCCAGTAATTAGGATTCAGAGAATCCGTGTCAGAAGAGGTGGTATTGGGGTTCAAAAGCGAAGATAACTTGTGCACATAATGTATTCCCTTCGAAGTGAGAGAGTTTCATCACATCGGATTCAACTTCAAGGCTCACCCGGGGAGACGATCGGAAGCCTCCATTGAAGATACGGATGGTCACATTTTGGATGGGAACTAACAGATGTAGTAGAGTTGGGGAGGTCTGACCATATACTACGCAGGCATACTCCAACTTCGATCGAATTAGGGCGATGTAGAGACGTAAAAGGGACTTGCGATCAGCACCCCAAGATTTTGAGGTGAGATAACGTAATAGGTCAAGCAAGCGAAGACAAGGCGTTTTCAGGAATTTAACGCGCGGTGCGTATGTTAGGTGGTCATCTAGAATGAGGCCAGGAAATTTGACTTGTAAAGTTACAAGAATTGGTGAACCATATAAGGTTAGGTTTGCGGGAGGAGGTGCCCGGTTCTTCGACTCCTTTTTTCCTAAACAGTACTGCTGAGGTTTTTGTGAGTGAGAAATGGAAGTCATAGGAGTTACCCTATTGCGAAATATTCTCAATAGCTTGTTGGAGTTGCTGTTCAAGAAATGGCAGATTGGAATCGGCAATATATATAGCGCCAGGTCATCAACATAGAGAGAAAAATTAACCGTCGCTGGGATAGTAAGTACAAAAAGTACAAGAAGTACAAGAAGTACTACAAGTACTACAAGTACTACAAGTACTACAAATGCTACAAGTACTACAAGTCCTACAAGTCCTACAAGTACTATAAGTTCTACAAGTACTACAAGTACTACAAGTGCTACAAGTGCTACAAGTGCTACAAGTACTACAAGTGCTACAAGTACTACAAGTGCTACAAGTGCTACAAGTACTACAAGTACAACAAGTACTACAAGTACTACAAGTACTACAAGTACTACAAGTACTACAAGTGCTACAAGTATGCGGAACAAGTACTAAAATTGCTAAAAGTGCTACAAGTGCTACAAGTACTACAAGTACTACAAGTGCTACAAGTACTACAAGTTCTACAAGTACTACAAGTACTACAAGTACTATAAATACTACTAGTACTACAAGTACTACAAGTACTACAAGTACTACAAGTACTACAAGGGCTTACAAGTCTACAAGTACAAGCGCTAAAAGGGCTACAAGTACTACAAGTACTTCAAGTGCTAAAGACTACAAGTACTACAAGTACTACAATACTACCAAGTACTACAAATACTACAAGTACTACAAGTAATACAAGTACTACAAGTAATACAAGTACTACTTGTGGTACTTGTATTACTTGTAGTACTTGTAGCACTTGTAGCACTTGTAGCACTTGTATCACTTGTAGCACTTATAGTAGTTGTAGTACTTGTAGTACTTGTAGTACTTGTAGCACTTGTAGCACTTGTAGCACTTGTAGCATTTGTAGCAATTTTAGCACTTGTAGCACTTGTAGTACAAGTACTTACAAGTACTACAAGTACTACAAGTACTACAAATACTACAAGTACTACAAGTACTACAAGTAATACAAGTACTACAAGTAATACAAGTACTACTTGTAGTACTTGTATTACTTGTAGCACTTGTAGCACTTGTAGCACTTGTAGTATTGTTAGCACTTGTAGCAGAGCCACTTGTATACTTGTAAGCAACTTGTAGCCACTTGTAGCACTTTGTAGCACATTTATGCACTTGTAGCATTTGTACCAATTTTGAGCCACTTGTAATAGCACTTGTAGTATTGTAGCACTTGAGCACCTTGTAGTAACTTGTAGTCTTGATTACTTGTAGTACTGGTAGTACTTAAGTATTGTAGTACTGTTAGGAACTTGCTAGTACTTAGAGGACTTGTAGGACTTGTAGTACTTGTAGTACTTGTAGTACTTGTAGAACTTGTAGTACTTGTAGTATTTGTAGGACTTGTAGTACTTGTAGTACTTGTAGCACTTGTAGCCTTTGTAGTACTTGTAGGTACTTGTGAGTACTGTAGGACTTGCAGGGACATTGTTCTAGGTAAATGCCAATCTTACAACAAACTCCCACTACACAATACCACCTACTACTAATCATGCCTCCCTATCCATGACCTCCACCACTCCATTCAACATACACAACCACTAAACCGAGTCCCACCATCATCCCATACACTACCAAAACATCCGCCACCGTATACTACCCATATCCTCCTTCTACCAGACAGAACCGCAGACACAGACTACCGACCATCCCAACTCCAACACAACCCACGACTTACACAATCCGCTATCCCCACACACACCCGAAACCACACCACACTATAACCGTACAGCAACCGCGGACTTCACTTATACGTTCCAATACATGTGTCTCACAACTACCATCCTTGCAGTCTAACAACTACACACCAACACAACAAAAACTGACCACACACGTCACCAGACTAACGATAGTAAGCAAAAATTAAACAATGTAAGCACATAAAAATGGTACAAAAGTAGTAAAGGAAACTAAGTAGCGATTTCATTTATTATATAAATTTCAAAAAGAACCTTCAATTATTTTTATATTTTCTTTAGTATTATTACATACATATTATTATTTTTTGTTATTATTAATGTATGTATTTTATTATATTAATTACATTATTATGTATTATTTATTATTATTATTATTTATTATTATATTTTATTATTATTATAGTACATTTATATAGTTTAACTTTATTATTAGTAATTTATTTTAGTATATATTTATATTATTATTATTAATTATAATTTATTTATTGTAATTTGATAATACAAGATATATTTATTATTAGACTGTTGATTAATAATTAATACCATCATTCTTGATTATGTTTATTATTATCTAAATGTGAATTCATTTATTTATTAATTATTACATTGTTCTTGTATATAGGCCTTGTTGAATCGTTTGATTTTTATATATAATTTTTATTATTATTTAGTGTATTTATTATTTATTATTTATATCTATTTTTTACATATTAGATTATTTATATATTTTATTTTATATTATTTAAGTATGATTTTATTAATTATATATTGTATTCTCATAATTGATCAATTTCCGGATATCCTCTGTAACAGTAGATGCCTTTTAACAGACCGTTAGCCTACATGTAGTTAACTACAGTAAGTAGTCTACTTGTAGTACTTGTAGTACTTGTTGTACTTGTAGTACTTGTGTAAGTACTCACTATGCTGTAAGATTAACGTTATGTTAGTGAGTCCTTAGTCAGTAACTCTGTTGTAGCACTTGTAGAGTACTTGTCAAGGACCTTTAGACCACCTCCATGTAAAGAGAAAGCATAAAAACCATTAATCTTCTTTGCTTATCTTATTTTTTACACACTAACAACATAACACCCCGCTTGTTGGTTGTCTGAGAGAGATATTTGCTACAATGCTGTGTTCAGAGCAACTGTGCTTGATAACGCACATATGGCTTTACAAGTACGTTGTCGTTCAAGTAAACTACTATGCCCAATGTGTTGAGTTAACACTTAGTGTTAACATAGGTGACTAACAAACTGTCTACTACTTTGTGGTTACTTCATTAGTCTTTGACTTACATCCTTTGTAGCTACGTTTGTAGCAAAATTAGTATAAGATGACTCATAATAACTAATATTATATTAAATTATAAATAATAACTATTATTAATATTCTAATTACTAGAAATGATAATTAAATAATATTTTAATGATAAAATTTATATTATTATTATAATAATTAATATATATAATATTATATCAAATTAATATATGTAGATAAGAATTTATAAATAAATAAAAAATAATATAAATATATTAATTTAAATAAAAATTATAATAATTTAATAATTTATATTTATATATATTTAGATAATTATATATATTATAATAATTTATTTATTAAATTATTATCTAATATATTTAATTTAATATATATATATATTATATTATATATAAATAATTATTATTTAATTATATTAAATTAATTATATAATTAATTTATTATATATATTAATATATTATATTTATTATATATATATAATTTTATTATTATATATAATTAATTAATATTATATAATATTAATATAATATTTAATTAGATTTTACAGATGCATAATTAATAATAGTAATATAATATAATATTAATATAAATATAATATTAATATTATTTTATTCAATAATATATTAAATATATATTATTTAAATATGTTATAATTTGTTATGTATATATTACATATATTTATTATATATAATTATATTAATAATATATAAATTATAATATATTAAATATATATTAATATTTAAATTAAATATATAATTATAACCTTAATGCTAAACAATCATATTTATTTTAAATTATATATTTTATTGTTTATATATTAATTATATGAATATTAATTATTAATATAATTATATATTATTTAATTAATTATATAAGGTTTTTAAATTATAAATTTATTATTTATTAAAATATTTAATTAATAAGGTTAATGATATAACAATAGGGCATAATCAAAAGTGTCTAACATAGTAAACTATCAATAGATAATAACTTAAAACTCATAAAAGATACAATAATAACAATATATATTAACTATACATAAAATTAATAACAGTACATAAGTACTTACAAAATGCACTACATTAAACTAGATACTCAAAGACAAAGTACACTATAAACAGAGTATCACTCAACAGAATACAAATGAGATACAAGAATAGCTATGTAGATACTAAGATGAGTTAAAGCAACATGAATGTATCTACAAGTACACTACACTGTTTCTGCAAATGCGAACAATTGCTACAGTACTAACATAAGACAATGTGAACACTTCATATGCTCATGTCCGACATGAGTATCTACAAAGTTCAAGAAGTCCATACACGTTACTACAAGTTACTACAAGATGCTTACATAGTTTGCAGCAACAAAATACTTATATAGCTAAAGCTCTCTATGCGATAGTAACTACAACTATTAGTCTACAAGTTCACTTTACGTAAGTACTTCGGACTGTACCAAAGTCCAACTTACTTGTTAGCAACGAGCTCTACTTACTAAATCCTACAAGTTACTTACTAAGTTCCATGCAAGTCCTACAAAAGTACTACAAGACTACAAGTTACTAACAAAGTACTACAAGATTTCTACAAGTATCTACAAAGGTTCATTACCAAATATTTACAGAGTTCTACATAGACTTCTATGCATAAGTGATCACTTTGATAGAACTAGTGTTACTAGATTACTATGTAACTTAACAAGTATCCTACAATGTACTACAGGAGTTTTAAACTAGACATGATAGTACTTGTAGAGTACTAACATAATGGTTCTACTACAAGTACTAAAAATGCAGTACAAGGTGCTACAAGTGCTACCAAGTGCTAAAGTAACGTAACTCTACGATAAGTACAGTGTCTGACTAAGTATGTTTGCTTACAATGAATATAATAGTAACTACTTGAAGTGACTATCTGTTGTAGTAACTATGTGGACTTTAGGCTAGCGTATGCTTGCTATTAATCGAGTCTTGTTAGGGAGTCATTTTTGTTAGTTATTGATGTACTTAGTGTACTAGTGTGATTTGTTAGTAGCTCGAGTGTTAGAACTTGGTTAAGTATACTTGTTATTACAGTTAGCTTATGGAGGTTGTAGTACTAGTATTTTGTGAGCATTGTTAGACACACTCTGTGTATCACTTAGTTACGTGTGTAACATTGATTAATAATAATAATAAGAAAAAAATAATAATAAATAATTAAGTAAACTAAATTAAACATAAATATAACCAAATATAAGATAATAATAAAGACGATGAAATAAAAATATTAATCAAATAAATAAAAATAAAATAAAATACAATAAATCATAAAAGAAAATAATAATATAAAAATAGATTATAAGTAAAATAAAATAAAAAGTAAATAAAGTACATATAAAATGAAATAAATATTAAATTTTTAAAAAAAAAATAAATAAAAATAATAAAAAAAATAAAAAAAAATAAATAAAAAATATAATTATTAAAAATAAATAAAATAACTAAATGTAATAAGTAGCTAAAATAATAATAATAAGTAGCTAAAAAAATAAAGTATAAATAATAATTAAATAAACTAAACAAAAAAAAAATAAATAATAAAAATTAATAAAATAATATAAAAATAAATAAGATAAAAAAAAATAAAAATAAAATAAAATAAATTAAAATAAAAAATAAAATACAAATAAAAAAATAAACAAATATATTTCCTTAATAAAAATAGAAAATAATAATAAAAATAATAAATTAAATAAATAATAATAATAAAATAATAAAATCAAAACTAAAAATAATATTATATAAAATAAATAATAAATTAAATAAGAAAAAAAAAATAATAAAATAACAAAAAGATTAAAATCATACAAATAATAAATTAATAAAAGCTACAAATAAGCACAAAAAATGGCTTGAACGAAGTACATAGAAAGATAAAAAGAAAAGAAATAAAACCTAAATAACAAGAAAAGTAAACTTACAAAAGTATACAAGATACTACAAGAGAATGCTTACAAGTACACACAAGTACCTACATATTATAACATAGACAAAGTCCACAAAAGTACTACATAGTAATTCTAGCACAATACATACAAAAAAGATACGTACAACATACAACAAAGATAACTACAAAGTAACATAAAACAAGTACTACAAAGTGCTACAAAGTACTAAAAGAGATAATAACAGAAGTAAAACCTAAAACAAGTAACTACAAAATAACTAACAAGAATATCTACAAAATAAACTACAAGTACTAACAAGTACAACTAACAAGTACTACAAGTACTAACAAAAGTAAACTACAAGTAACTACAGAAGTACTACAAAGAGTAAAAAAAAAGCTTTAACTTGCTTAGAGACTCAGGAGCTGTTAGTCACATGTGCTACAAGTACTATCAAGTACTACATCCTGCAAGTTCCTAACAGAGTCACTTACAAAGCTTACTTAGCAAGTGACTAGCACAATGGTCGTTAGACACAAGCTTGTGCGACAAAGTTACACACTAAGTTGACTTACAAGATCCTACAACTAATGTTACATAGCTAAAGTCATCTCTATCGATAGCTGTTTCGCTTTACTCAACATTGCTACTTACAAGTGTACTTTTACCTTTACAATGTACTTACTTCAAGTCCTACACATAGTCCTCTCTACCTTTATGTTAGCGCTTATATCATATTAGTTTTCAATTTTAATTCAATATATCTTATTCATTTAATTGATACTTATCAATAGCTAATTAAGCTCTCCTCTAGTGTGACAAAACACACAAAATAGAAAAGATAAACATCAAGTTATCTATCATAGTAAAAAAATAAAATGACAATGTATACTGGAAGAAAATTTACCTAAAGAACAAAAAGAAATGAAAAATTAAACGATAGGTAACTACATTAGTATTCTATCATAATTTAGTGTGCTACTATTAAGTGCTACAATATATATATTATACTAAGTGCTACAAGTGCATTACAACGATCTATACTCCATAAGTGTTATTTAGCTACTCATATGTATTACAATTTGACTTAACTAAGTATTTATCATACATTTAAGATTTACATTTTACATAAGTAGTACTTGTATACTATTGTATTAGTTATATTTGCGATATTACTCATTTTATTGTTAGACTTTTGATTATTAAATTCTATGTTAGATTTATTATTTATTTGTTAAGTATATCATTGATTATTATTATTATTATGTACTTATTGTTATGTATCTATTGTAGTACTTGTAGATATATCTACAATAAGTTGCGATTACAAGTACCTTATATAATATTATCTTACAAATGCTAATTATCTAAATGTTACTTTACACTTAGATGTGTTACAAGTGCTACAAGTAACTACAAGTTAATTCTTAATTATCATACTAATAAGTTGTACAAGTGATTACAAGTGCTACAAGTGCCTACAAGTGCTACAATACTAAAGTTAATACAAGTAACCACATAATGTTATAGTTAACTTTTGTATTAAGTATATTATTGATTATATAATTTTTAATTTATTACTTATTTATTATATTATTATTATCTTTTGTAGTATTATTATTATGTATTATTAGATAATATATTATATATTTATGTATTATGTATTTTATTATTATATTTACTATTAGGTGTTATACTTATTTATTTGTATTAGTTAACTTTTATTATGTTAAGTGCTATTATGATTTATTATTATTTAATTAAATCTTGTGTTATTATTATGTACTTATGTGTTATGTCATACTTTATTATTGAGTTAAGTACATATATAGTTGCTACAATGCACATAGATCTACATGATGCATACGCACTAGTACTGATCAAGTGAAGACTTATCTTGTTGTAGTACTTGTAGCACTTGTAGCTACTCTTGTTGACAACTATGGTGTAGTTAACGTACTTGTAGCACTTGTAAGCTAAACTTGTATGACTTGTGAAGCACTGTACTTAGTAGGTGCAGA
>JABUQX010049841.1:0-12085 GCA_015478945.1 Trachelipus rathkii | reverse complement strand
TTATTATTATTATTTAATAGGAATTTAATTTTTTCAAAGTTCTTTCATTTTTATTATTTGATTTCTGATTATTATTATAATTTATGGTAGTATTTTACTCCCTCCCGGACCCGCGAGCTTGCGAGCGGACCCGCTCTGCGGGGGACGGGGGATGATATAGAAGGGGGCCGAAGGCCCCACCCATCAAAACATAAAATATATAAAATATCAAATATCAATTTATTTTTGTCAAGGTGTTTTACAAACTTTACGTATACATTCATCAAATTTAAACTGAAATAAACAGCCTAAGCACGGCCTAAGCTACTCATTTTTTTAGGACTATAGGTGTGAAGCACAAAAAAATATATGTCAATTTCTTTTTACTTTTTGTTAATATTAATTAAATTACATTGGAAAATCCAGTATTTACTAATGTATTTAACCTCAAATCATTGAAATTACGTTACATTTTTTATTGATTTTCGCTCCTGGAGCCAATATCTTATAAATAGCTTCCATATATAAGGCGTTATTAAGTTATACAGCAGCAGCAAGAAGAGCAAGGCGGCGGTAGCATATATTATGCATAAGGTTATGTTATTACATATACATATATTATATTACTATTATTGTTGTTATTATATTATTATTACATACATACATACATTACTACGCTGGTTACTACAATATTGTTGCTGTTGGTTATTGTTGTTGTTGTTATTATTAAGATTATTATTATATTATTATTATACATATATATTATTATTATTATTGAAGATATTGCTATTATATATATATATATTACATTACATATTTTATATACATATTATTATTATTGGTTATTATATTATATACCGTATATATATATATATTATGTTGGTTATTATTATTATTATACATATATTATATATTATTATTATTATATTATATTATTATTATTATTATTATATTACATATATTATTATATATATATTTATAAATATTATATAAGTATATATATTATTATTACATTATATTATTGGTTGTTATTATGCAGCAGCAGAAGATATACATTATTATTATGCTATATGAGCATATTGTTATTATATATACATATATATATTACATATACGTTATTACATACATATATCCGCATATATTATTATATTATTATTATTATTATTATTATTATTACATACATATATATATATATATATATATTATTATTATTATTATTGCTAATATGCAAGAAGAAGAAGCATATTATTGTTATTACAACATATATATTATTACATATATATATATATATATATACATATTATTATTATTATTATTACATATATTATTATTACATACATTATTATTACATATTATTACATATTACTTCATCAGCACATAGGGTAGGAAGAGTAGGTAAGTCCCACCCAATATTTTTTAAGTTTAAATATAAGAAATTAAATGGTAAAAGTATACTAAATTATAAAAAATTTATATAAAATTTTAAAAAAAAGAAGCTATTTTTCTTCATAAATTAAAAGAAAAACGACCACAATAATAATAGCTAAAATAATAATTAAATTAATTTAGAAATTCTCGTTCATACTCAGATCATAGAAGTAAAATTGTATGCTACGGACGGATGAATGACGTCATTTTTTATATCAAGTTATAAGGGAACGGGGTCGGCTGTCTTACCCATAATCGAAAATATATGAAACTTTTCGTTCAGTGTGAAAAGTTCGAGAAGTCGGATCTGTTTGTTTGAAATCTTTGTAACGAATAAGTCTGATGTTGAATGTTAATTTACATAACTTTTTTAAGTGGTATTTAGCTTTATATACTTAAAATAATTGAAATAATGCATAATGGAGGATGTGTAGATTTTATATTAAAAAAATTGCTTTAAAAACTTATCTATAAAACCACAGCTTTATTTTAAACGCTCTAATAGCCTGAAAGCCTAATAAAATGACTCATTTGAAATGTACTTTAAAATAAAGTCTTTAAGTCTATTTGGTAAATATGATATAATATATATCAAGCTTTTCATACAAATAAATAGGTACGTATTATAATTATTAAAATAAGTTTTCGATGTTTTCGTTAGCTATATATATATATATATATTATATATATATACTGCTGCTACCCAAGTGTATTCTTCAAGATTATATATATATATATACATATGCTATAGCAGCAAAGAAAGAAGAAGAGCAGCAAAGAAGGTATTATATATTATATTATTGGAAACAGTAATAAATATATATATATATATATATATAATAGTAGTTATTATATATATATATATTAGTTATATATATATATATATATATATATATATATATATTATTATATATATATATATATAAACTCTGCCTACCCAAGTGTATTCTTCAAGGTTCGCCACTAATATATATATATGTATGTTATATATATAGTAGCAGTTATAACTAAATCAGTTAGCATATATATATATATATATATATATATATATATATATATATAAATATATATATATATATATATATATATATATATATATATATATATATATATATATATATATATATATATATATATATATATATATATATATATATATATAATAGCAAATTACCGAAATGTGAAGGAACTTATCTGTACTATTATACTCGATGGAGTTCAGTAGAGTCAAGTATATGGGTTCGACTTCAAGAACTTTAAAATAATGTCTCAGAACTCATAAAAGTGAGTGGGTACCTTATAGTCTTTATGATTTGCAAATCAAATCTAATTTTAATTCATTTGCAAGCGGATTTAGTAAAAAAAAAATTAGTTAAAATTTGATATATTAAATTTTATTTTAAAAAATAATAAAAATTACTTATATTGTCATATTAACCTTAATATATTCGAATTCAAACTAAAATTTTAACCGAATAAGTATAATATTTTCATTAATACGATTCCCTCTTTGAACAACAGAACAATATGTGAAGTGTTCTATTTTTATCTTAATGAACGGCTTTGTTTGCAATTCCTTTGTTCCAGTGAAAATGTTAAAAAAAACATTGCTCAGTCGGGTTTCAAGATGTACTTTACATATATCCGACATAAATAATCGATACTACACAATTAAATCATCTTCAATTTAATGAATAAATAATTTAATAATAATAAATAATATAATCACATCACTAAATAAAGACACCCGCCGATGAATAACACTGTCAGTCAATTTTCCTAATACTCCTGATAATTATAATAGTACTATATAGTGAGTTATAAAATTCAAAGGGTAATGTAGATGTTAAAAGTAACTTTATAATATTCTACTAACTATTCAATATAAAAATGAAAATTATTCTTAACAAAAAATAATATATTAATAGATTTTCAACAAATATAATTATAATCAGAAAATATTATATATTGTTTAATATTGATCATAAAATTTATTATCACAGTAATATATAATAAAATAATGAGATGATTGCCTACACCTCACTAAAACATAGTCACAATTACGAATCCTCTAAATTGTCTTATAGTAACATACTTTTATAAAAATTATAATAAAATATAAATATTAGAGCTCAAATAGAGAACACCTAACCCATGGATATCAATTTCCAACCCAGAGGTGTGGAGCTCTATAATTAGCCTGAGATACAGTGGTACAGAGATAGTGACAGAGTTCACTAGTTATAACCATAGAGAAACTAAAGTTTACAAGAAGTACTAAGATAATAGATAATAAGTAGTAAGTTATATATCATATCACATAAGTACTACAAGTACTACCAAGTGCTATCAAGTGCTTAACAATGATAATATATCATATAATGTATAACTGCATAAGTTACCTCAAGTATACTCATACATGTTCTTATAAAGTTACTTAATAAGTTACATACATATAAGATACACAAGTACTACAAGTACTACAAGAACTATACTTGTGTCAAACATATAATATATAATAGTTACTATCAATAAGTATACGAGTCCTACATAAGTTTACATAATCATAATGATACTACATAAGTGATATCTAATACAGTAAACTATACAATAGTATATATATATATCATACTAAAAGTATTCATTGCTTTTAACTACAGTCTCTTTACTATATACATTACTTTTCATTAAACCTCATTTCTAGTCAGCTACATTGTAGCTACTCAATAGTAACTTGTATCTTTAACTCTTATGGCCAGGTAATAATACATAAGGGTTCTCTACAATAGGTCTTGCGCCTCTACATAAATGTGCGTCAGTGAAGTCTAGCTTTTCGACAGTCAGCTTTCATCGAGTATCTTACAAGTATGTCGACTAGATTCTGTGACGAGAGATACTAGATACAAAGTTTTCCGGTACTACGAAAAGTTACATCAACATCAGCATACACGTGCTACATGTGGAAGATACAACATACTTGTAAACATATCCACACTGTCCTATATACACTCATCTCCCTCACTACGAATATAACACACTATACGTAATCCTACATCCAGTTCTACTACTTACGAGTTATCTTCAACACTAACTACTCGATTCCCTCCACCTAGTGGACGAATACCTATACTTAACAAGTTCTACTACAAAGTGTCTTACAGAAGTCAACTCTACAAAAGTAAACATAACAATAAATTATCTTGAGGATACTGACTATACTCATACACTACAAAACCGTTCTACGGGCCTCAAAGAAGAATGTCAGAAAGATAGCTTACTATTCATTTTAGGCTAGCTGAACAATATTGTTGTGCCTACTCATATACGGATGCATAAACTAGGCACTGCTCCCTCACAATTAGCTACAAGTGTAGACGTAAACATATCTTCACGCGACACATGCGACTCAATAAGATAGCTCTAGACATAGTGCTCCACACTAGTGTTAGGTCAGGGAGTGAGCTCACCACGAAGTTGCTCACGACAGCTCCATCTCTACATGTGCATTCATAAAGTGCTCGATACAACGTGAGCTACAAGTGCTTATCAATGCTGTCTAACAAGTGCTTATCAAATAAATACGAAGTTATTAAAGTTACATGACTCTCCCACTACCTCACTACTCCCCGTGTATAATCTCTCACCTATCTTTTAACTACTCACTTTGGTAGCTCCTCAATTTATTCATCGTGGACTCGACGTTTCGTGGGGACTTTCTATCTCTCTTTACTATAGGTATGTAACGTAAACTTACGACAGGTGCTCGATGAGGTGTATTTTGGCGTACTATGTAGCTCTGTAGTTCTACTCTCAGTACCTCATACGTATCGCGTGGCCCGAAGCACAATGGGTTTGCTCACCTCTATCACACTAGTTTGCATGTGACAATATCTGCTGAAAATGTAGACTTTATTGCAAAATATTACTACAGAGTTGCGTTCGCAAGTTGGCGTTAACAGTGTTACAAGTGATCGGTACACAAGTACCCTTTTTACACCACGTTCTTTCTCTTACATTATATTATGCTGCTCACATAAGTGATATACATAGTGTCTACAGTCTGCTATCCACATGCTGTCTTCATCCTCACTCTCGTCTACCTCACTCAGCTTCTCACATTCTTCACAGTCTTACTATACAGTCTCTCTTACTCTCGATATTCATCTCGTTCTCTCTCTCTCTCATCTTATATGTAATATCCTCACTTCCATGTCTGCTGTCGCCTTAAGTAACTGAGATTGTTGAAGTGATTTGTGTCACCCATTATTATTATATCTCATTTTCTTTATTTATTTACTTTCTCTGTTGTTCTCCTTTTCAAAAAAAGCTCTGCCCAGTGGAGCTGGGTGATGGTTACGCTATGTTAGATTATATATATATAAGTACTTATTGATAATAGCACTTGATATATGATATTATAGACTTATGCTTATATATATGTCTGTGGATATCACTTCATGGATATGGATGATTAAGACGCAACTATTGTATATAAGCACAAGTTTAAATTAGGGCTCTTGTAATTTGATAAGGTGCTGTAAGAGGTCCAGTGATCAGGGGAACTAGTTATAAGTTAATATATTAATTAGTGATACTTTGTTATTACAGTACTTGTATAATATGTGATAATAGAAACTTTGATTATAGACAGACTTACTTGAAGCACTTATTGTTATATATAAGTAACTCTGTTATATATATATATATATATATATATAGTACTTGTTAATGAATTATCGGAGAACAACTTTTATATAGACAATTTATTATAAGTATTATATGTTTATATTATTTTTATCTAGCCACTTGTATTAAGCACTATATGTATTACAACCTAAACTATAAGTACTTTGTAGTATCTATAGTATAAGTACCTTCATGATTATATATAATTATATATATATGATATAAGTATCATTTGATAATATACTACACAAGTACTTGTTATTAATGCCTTATAGTACTTGTTATAAAATATAGACTTGTGAGTAAAGCTAACTTATGTAGCACTTATTTGATTATAATATACAAACTATAAAAACATGCATTCAGCATCTTTAAGTACTAATGACATTACTTCTCGAGTACTTGGATGTAGACAAGCTGAACTATCCCCTTGTAGCACTTGTAAGCACTTGTACTTATAATAAGAAAGGAGGTAGACTATTTACTTTCCTGATTTAATATAATATACCAATATGATCATTGAGGTAGAAATCATAACATAAAATATATCAATTAACTTGTAAGGAATCTCTGTATAGGACTCTTAGTCAATTACATACATAATAAGATAGTACTTTGTATCCCTAACCGTTATAGTACTCATCTATCACTTAATACTATGGTAATGACTAGTCATTTTGTAATTAAGCGTAACTCAAATCATCCACATTACTGATATTAGGCAATACTATGCTACATGTCACTGATGATATAAGTACTGTCAGTATTTAAGTTACATGTATCTTACTTATTCAAGACTATTACCTTCTTGTCATTTCTTATTATATACTGTTCAAAACGCTACTACATTCACTACCCTCACATAGCTGAGCAACGAGTTAATTTTTCTCTCTATTTAGTTAGTATGTCATATCACTTGTGCCTATATATATATTGGCACACCATATCCAAATACATCATGCTCATCTATCCAAATCCATCCATTATTTAAACAGCAACTCTCCACGACCATACAGCATATATTCGCATAGAGTTATACAATATCACACTTTATCGCACTCATAGAATATGCTTAAATAGATTACAGATGATACAAACTCCTTAATGACATCTCTAATTCATCTCACTATCAAACAACAACCGTCCTCCAAGCATACTGTTTAGAGCAAAAAGAGGTGAGAGTTACTAGAAGATAAACCGTATTGGCACACTCCTCCCGTCAAAAAATCCATGATATATCTACTAAGTCAATATACATAAATATATAATTGAGATATATTATTAACTCATAATCATGTCATTGTAACTATTTATCCAAAGCTCAAAAAGGTTTCACTGGCCCTCATTCTAGCATTGACCAGACTCACTGAATCAAATACGTCACTATAGCGTGCGCTTTAATATTAATCTCATTGAAATATAATAAGCCATGAGTTCTATTTCATTGACTTTATGTACATCTACCTCCTCCTAATATACGTTGCTAGATTGGGGTACTCACCTCAAAATCTTGGGGTCGCTGATGGCAAGTCCCTTTAAACGTCTCTACATCTCCCTAATTCGATCGAAGTTGGAGTATGGCCTGCGTAGTATATGGTCAGGACTTCTCCCAAACTCTACTACATCTGTTGTGTGAGATGTGCCTCGCGTCCTATAAGAACAATTTGACAACCAGTGCAAGTATACGTATACACAAATAGGATAGGGCTTCCGATTCAGTCTCCCACTCGTGGATGAAGCTCCTTTGAAAGTGCTGTATACGATCGATAGATGAGAAATAGAATAACTCCCCCTTACCTCTATTCACTCGTGTAATAGTCAGGCCCTTAAAGAACTCAGATTACATTATAGCTGAGCACATATCGTATGAATTTATACGACATTTCATACTTGAGGAACCCCGGTATTCAATATAGAACCAACACCTTGCTTCTCGAGACACGGATTTGACTCGCTACATGCTCGGGACGTATTCATCTCTCCATTGCGAGGCAAATATGGAAACAACCCTTATTATAACATTCTTAACTTCAACCCCTCTAACAATCCATTTGAGCAAACCACGCGCTAGTCCTCTACCTTCTTGCTCTCATTGAATTGATCGGAGATATACTTGTCGCTACCCTTACTCTGGCTCCCCCATTCTTTCTCCCTCTTCAGCCTGAGTTTCTGATTCCTCTCTCCTTTATAGTCCAGACCAACCCCTCTTGCTAATGGTAGTTGTTCAATCCATGGGCGTCAGTTTAATATGCTTAGATTCTTTCACACTTCACAATGTCAGCCAAAGCCTCGCACCTCATGGCAGGATCTCTATACTCCTCAGTGTTCGATATTCCACTGCCAGGTTCTATCAATACACTCGAGGGAACAAGCGCTGACACTGGATGGTCTTACATTCTGCTGCTTTCCTGGACCCAAAATCTCTTTACACAATCTTATTAACGGTCAGGAATATCATATGGCTATAATGATTGCTTCTCGAATTCTATTCCTTATTCTTTCAAGCCATTGAACTCTTACATCACTCTTTTTTTCCTAGTTAGGATCTCGATTTCCTCCAGAGCAGACTATACACAACCCTTCTATTTCTAAAAACACAATTGGGTTACTATCTAGTCCGTTTGTATTCTTCTCATTTCGACTTTCTTCTACACCACACCAACTATACAAACACACTTATATGCTCGGTTTCGATCCTCAGCATCTTCTTGCTCATCAACTGGCATAATCTATATTACTACCAGCTCACGCGCTTTAAGAGTGATGCTCCCATCCCTCGCAACTACCTCCGCTTTGTAATCTTTCGGTATGGCGATACCTATGATACTTAGGTTCACACCAGACCATTAGAATTTACATCAGATCTGGCACATAAATAGATGCCCAGAATTAATGGATCACCTTACACATACCTTTCACTCACTGCTAGTCATGCGTTTGTATACTAAACGTTCTCATAGCGTGCGCCACTCGAAATGAGCACCATCTCTAGATATATCCTCATAATATGTGTTCTGAATCCACCCTACACGCATATTCAATTTTTGCTCGATCCTATCCTCTGCCCTCACTCTCCCCGTACAACACGGTGTCTACTATCGGTACCTTACTACAGGAAATTGCCTACTCACTAAGTGTCGTGAGTATCATGCTCGAATCTAGCCGCAGGTGGTGTATAAAAATATCTAGCATAAACATAATCCTATAATAATATTTAAAAAGTGCAAACACTGAATTGTTACACAAATTGCGGAATGGTTCTGTCTTCCTCACACACAAGATCATCCGACATGTATGGTCACACGAGCCTGCTGACTCTCCTCTACCTCGCACATTTCGGCCAACTAATCTAACTCAACTCAACTCTCTACCACGGTCTTTACCTTCTCCACTCAAGAGTGCCGCTTCTTTATTTCCTACTTACACCATCTCGCAAATTGCCTCAACACCCCTCCTACTGAACTCCCGATCACCTACTCTCTAGAGCTATCTCTACTCCAATATCATTTAACTACGAGCACTAATGATCTCCACAAAAACATCTGACGCCACTTATCAATTCTGAAGTGCGCTACGGTGCAACCTCTGTCTCACTCCTTTCCATTCTCCATCATTCTAACATACTCCTCATTTTGTCATCATCTCGTTCGTCGACAGTACCCCCTCACTTCACCTACTAATTCTTTCATAGAATGATCTTTTCACGTTCTCATCTTACTTCTTTCAAAGAATATGACACATAATTCTTACAACTCAATATATATAATTTTCATCCAACCAAGTAGATGACATGTTCAGAGAATTCTATCATACCTTTACGACATTTTCCATCTCTCCTGATCTTAAACTTTTATTGATTTACAATAAATATGTCGCTAATTCTCCATCTCGAAATCTGTTCTGTTTCGTACTTGTAACTTACTTAAAATAATTTCGCGCCAAGGGACCCACTCCATGGTTATATGCTTGTAATATTTCCAAACCAGTAGCGTTGCGACGCCGCTTTGCCTTGCTGGGCTGTGGTGGTGTCTCCTATTACCACTAACTTAAACTGATATTTATACATATATATATAACTTTGATATTTCAATATATATATATTTATATTATAAATATTTAACTATTTAATGCATATAATATTAAATATCACTTAACTATATAATTTTAGTACTATACACTCAAGAGTACTATATTCTACTATTTAAATATATCCATGGTTTTACTTATGCCTGACTACCTGTTTTTCATAATTTCATATAATAAACGTAAATATATACAAATATTTCATTTTCATGCTACTAATATATATTAATAGTATTATACATTATATCTCTCTCTCTAAATCTCTCCTTAAATGTCTATTAGTCTTTCAGTTACAACAGATGTTCTAACAAGCTAGTTCTCATATATATCTAACTCTGTTCATTTCTTTTTATTGCCCAGCAATGGACTTTCCAAAGGTTCTCCATTTTCACGCTCCAACTTTTTCTTAGTAATATGTGCGTCATCTCTCGACTTTCGATGCTCTTTCCACCAGATTCTAATTTTTCAGTCCGGTCAGTCACTCGACTGTACGTTTTGAACGAAGGAATACCAGGTATGTCATGATCTGTGGTCAATAAGCAACACACAATATTTAATATCATTGTAGCCGAGATTGTTTTCACCTTTATCTTCTCACCACCTCTTTCTCGCCCAACGATATTCTCCATACACTCTCCTCTAATTAAAGACTGCGTATCAACACTTGTCTTCCTAGCTCCTCCATCTCCCTCTTCAAACAAACACCTTAACCGAAACTTCTTCTTCCCAATTATTTCCATTACTTCTTTTGCTCATAAATCCATACATTTCAAATATTTTACTTGACACATACGATCCTCAATCACTCACACCTTCACCAAACAACTCTTTTATACGTTCATTCTCACCCAGTGAACAATTCTTCATACATATTTCTGACAAAGTAATTTACATTCTTGTGTAAGTATCATCATTCTAACACAAGCCATTCCTGCCTCTACCTTACTAAGTATGGCTCATCCTCCAAAAAGATATAAGTTTGTGCGATCTTTGTTAGCCATCGCATCATCCTATCTACTCAGCATTCACTAGTGGACCATCTTTATTATCTGCTTACAGATGATCTAATAGACTTAGCATCTCTATCGTATAATAATAGATAGGGACCTTCTCCTGATACCTTGTATTACGAACTACATGCTCTCAACACTAACCCTCTCATCCATTTCAGTCTGAGGGATTTACGCAACCGACTCCGCACCTTCTTCTTGGTTCATATTTAGGGGATTGTGATGGTGCTATATGAGAGTCTAAGACTACTAACATTATTCTCATTCATTATTACTCATATTTCACTACCTCTCTCTCTACAAAAGCTTCCATAACTTTCCCTTTGTAAAAGTCCTCATCTCTCCTACTCTTTCTACACTTCACTACTTGACCCTTCATCCATTACATGCGACGCTATTTCTCTTTTCGGTTCTTCCTTAAGTTCCTTCAGTTATTGTACTCAGTACATGGTCTATATGGTTCTTACTCAACTCTCATTGTGTTTGCTTCGATGGCAGCTTGTACTCACTTATAATTCTTTCGCGCATAACACATTCTCTTTTGGAAACTCAACTCAACTTGTCGTTTTGTAGCACTCTGCAAAACGACAATCAGTGCGTTTGTACTCCTTAACCGCTCCTTGAGCCATTCACCTTTCTTTATAGATATTCTGTCCACCCATCCACTGTGGAGATTCTTGATATACGTTATACTATTCATATTTAGGAATATATTGGCATCTAGTTCACACTCTCCTTTCACTACTAATACTAAGGTCTCTCACTTTTTCATCCTCAGTCGTCCATGAGTTCTTTCATTTTTATGTTTGTTAATCATATCTGCTCCAGTCTTCTTTCTTTTCACATTCTCTCAATCGTCTTTCTCTCTCTCTCTCTCTCTCTCTCTCTCTCTCTCTCTC
>JABUQX010049840.1:0-22318 GCA_015478945.1 Trachelipus rathkii | reverse complement strand
CAGGAGCCTGAGTCAGAGTCAGACTGGAATTCTGGATCCTGAGTCGGAGCCAGACTGGAAGTCTGGCTCCAGACGCGGGTCTGAGTCGCAATATTACTACGCAGACGCTGAAATATTTTCTACTTGAGATGTTATAGGGGCGTATATATATATATATATATATATATATATATATATATATATATATATATATATATATATATATATATATATATATATATATATATATAATTTGCTGCTATTTAACTGGTTATATATATATATATATATATATATATTAAAATGTTGATAGAAAAAACAATAGAATGGAATAAAGGGTTAGATGTGGCGTTTATGGACTTTGAAAAAGCCTTTTATAGGATCGATAGGGAAAAGCTAGGGCTAGCACTGGATGGAGAAGAGTATGAAGTACCACAAAAATTAAAAAGCGCGATAAAAAGTACATACAGCGGTACAAGAAATAAGATAGGGGGAGAGGTAAGAGAAGAAGGATGGTTTGCGGTGAGTACAGGAGTAAGACAGGGAAGTGTGCTCTTCCCCCTGCTATTCATATTATACATGGATTACGGACTTAAGAGCCTATGTAGACAGGTGTACAATGAGCACACACTACTATACTCAGATGATGCAGCATTGGTAGCAACCGATGGGCGGACCTGCAAGAAATGTTGAACAGATGGGGATGCCCAATGGGTGAAATAGGTATGAAGATGAATACGGAGAAGACGGATGTAATGAGAATAGCTAGAGAAAGAACAAAACTGAACATCAATATAGAAGGAAGAGGACTACAGCATGTGTATAAATTCAAACACTCAGGAGATCAGGCAGGGGAGATAGTACATACAGTACTGAAAGAAACAGCTTACCAAAGAAGTGAAACTGGTTGATGTGCAAAACAACTGAGACCATTACTAGATTATGGATCGGAATTGGGCAATGAAACACAAACACAAAAGAGAAGAATGGACGCGACGGAGATGAGGGTGCAGAGATTGATTGAGGGAGTTACCCTGAGAGATAGGCTGAGAAGTGAGGAAATACGGAGAGCTGAGAAAATGAATCAATAACTGCTATTAAAACCGGGAGCTTTAAAAACTAAGCTTGAAACGTTCTTTTTGGAACGTGGATGGCCTAGTGGTTAGCGTCAGAGTACTGTTACCTCAGCAACGCCGGAGTATCCAGTGTTCGAATACCTCTGATGGAGAATAAATCTCCTTTGACTCACCATTGGACACAGGCGCGTGCAGTGTTAACAGTAACCGTTATTGATCCATACAAGAGAATCAACTAAGATGGTATGGCACATCAAGAGAATGGGAGAGGGAACTGTACCAAGAAGGATGCTGTAATGGACGCCCATGGGTCATAGACCCATGGGCTGGCCACAGAAAAGATGGAAGAAAGCGTTGGAAGACGCTATGAACTTCAGAGGAGTGTCTATGGTAGACGTGTAGGAGAGAAGAATGTACGAAGATAGAAACCACTCGAGGAGGTTCTGCAGAGGCGATAACTGACAGATCTACCAGAGGGGATTGTGAATAAGGATATACTATATATATTATTATATATAATATATAATATATATATATATTATATATAATATTAACAGACCACGAACGCAGCAGCACAGAGAGACCTACACATAACAACAAAGCGAACCCAAGACATCCCCAGTCGTACCGTATATAATATATATATTATAATATATAATATTATATAAATATATATAGAGATATATACTATATATATATACTATACTAGGGGTAATATATATTCCCCCTATTAACATCTCAGTAGAAATATGTCAGCGTGCCCTGCGTAGTTAATATTGCGAACGTTCAGACCGCCCGGAGCCAGACTTCCAGTCTGGGCTCTCGACTCAGGCTCCTGGAACCAGAGCCTCTCGATGGACTCATTCTTCTTCTTTTCAGCTTACTCTATGTGTTTGGGATCTCTTACTCAAACAATCCTTCACTGTAGACTTAGGCTAACGGCCAATCGCAGTCGGGGATGTCGTCACTGATATGAATTAAAGATTAGTTTTAGCTAGCTTTTAGTGATCCTGGTTTGTTTCAGTGAGAAAACTTTTATTAAATGGTTTTACCAATTTAACTTCCGGTTAAAGCTTAGTGAAATAATAAATGTATACGATTGAATAGAGTTTGCTATATTTTAATAGTAATAAGTTTCTACTATAACTACTACCACCAACCTCCACTACTCTACTACACTACTACTCACTACAGCCACTTTCTAGTATTTACTGTTAATATGGTGCAACGTCGACTACCACTACTTAATTACTACTACTACCACTACTACTATTACTACTACTACTACTACTACTACTACTCTACTGATAATAATGATAATGATAATGATAATGATAATGATAATGATAATGATACTACTACTACTACTAAAACTATCGCTACCACTGTATCCATTCTAGCTTAATTGTTTGATGTAACATAGCATCTTTTACTTCTTGTTCAAGTATCCCGCTGTTAGGTAGGTAAGATCTTTATTATTATTACTGTTATTTTTCATGAAATGGGTTGTACAAACAGTTACCGTAAAGCATATAAAGCCTAAAGCATGGGTGGACGAGAGAGAGGGTGTGATGACCAGCAGAGGGGCGTATTAACCCGACTGTTTTTAAGTACTTAGGGTCAGTAAAAAACGCATTTTTTACTGAAAATGTTTCCGTACTTAACATAAAAATAAGTGACTTCTAATTAATATCTCAATCTGAAAAATCTCGCCATGTTAGATGATTATGTTAGGACCGTATGTCTTGCTTTCCTTCCATTGGACACTATTATTAATGTCAACGTTTATTCGCTGTCCATATGTTATTATTTTTGATAAAGATAGTTGGGGGGACCTAAGTTGTTTTTGTTGTTGTTGTTGTTGTTGTTGTTGTGTGTTGTTGTTGTTTTATTATATGTTGTTGTTGTTGTTGTTGTTGTTGTTGTTTTGTGTCACATTGTTAGGTATATATAATATTTTAGCGTATCTTGGTTTAGGGACTCTTGTACTACTGTATACGCTATACTCAGATATCTTCACTATGATCTACTACGTACTACTCTACTACTACTACTACTAACTTACTCCAATTACCACTACGCCAACCGGTACTACTCACTGCCAATGTTATAACTAGGACCTAAAAACTATAAAAGACAGTATAGCAAAACGGTTTTTTTTGTTTTTAAAGCAGTAAATACGATGGACAGAGTCTTGGGGAAGCTCACGTTATTTGTTTTATGCTTAGGGTCAGCAAAACATTGTTTTATTGTAAAAATTTGACAACTTTTTCTTTGAAAAAACAAAAACTTTTACACAATGAAACAAGTTTTCAATAAATAAAATATAGAAATCTACGTATAAAAGCTCTAACTACATACATCTTTGTACACTGGATTGATAAAGTAAGTCGATAAGCACGCGATATCCTATCTCTTTTCAGCTCTATACCCCCCTTTTTACTTCATCATTCAGCTAGGAACTCATTAGCGAGTACTGAAAACGCTTATAAAAATTTAAAGAAGAGATAAATTAAACAAGAGAGTTATCACATGTCATCTTCTTCATTATATATATATATATATATATATATATATATATATAGTATATATATATATATATAATATATATATATATATATATATATAATATATATATATATATATAGTATATATATAAATATAATATATCCTACGCTGTCGTATATTAGCTATTCCCCTGTTCTCCCATTTTTTTTTGGAAATCTGGCTATGATGTCACTATAATCTAAAAAACACACACACACACACACCACAACACACACACACACACAGCCACACACACACACACACACACACACACACACACACAACACACAACACACACACACACCATGTTTAATAAACAAAAAATGATGTTGTGACAGTAAAACGTAAAGACGTAGCGCACAGAGGGGTGGTGAGGGGGGGACCCCCTCATCACGCAGCTTGCACAACGTCTTTACGTCCTTAGGGTATGTAAAAACATAACCAATTTTAATAAAAATAATTGACATTGAATCAAATAGATCAATAGATAAGTAGATCAATAGATCAATAGAATCACAGAAGGGTATGAATCTGTTACATCAAATTGTGTTTGATTTACCTGATTTACTGATTTTAGGGTATGTAAAAACATAAACAATTTTAATAAAATAATGACATGAATCAATTAAGCATCAATAGATCATAGCTGCGTTGGAGGGTGGTTGTATGGGTGGTTTGATTTACTGATTTACTGCTTTAGTGGTTGTAAACATAAACAATTTTAATAAAGATATGACATTGTAGATCAATAGCATCAATTAGATCATAGCTGGTTAGTAGGGTGGTTGGATGGTGGTATGAGTTTACTGAATTACGTGCTTTAGGGGTGTGTAAAACATAGTCAATTTTTAATAAAACAAATGACATGAATCAATAGCCATCAATAAGATCATAGCTGATTAGGACGGAGGTGGTTGGATGGTGGATTGATTACTGATTTACTGTTTAGGGATGTAAAAACGTAGAAAATTTTCACGTCATATAAACAGAATCAGCATAATTTTTTCAGTAAAAAACAAAAAATAAATATATATAATAGTACTATATATACTAATATATACTATTATATATATATATATATATTTATATAATATATATATATTACTACTATATATATATATATATATATTATATATATATAATATACTATATATACCCCCACTGGATACTATCACTAAACACTATATAACCGCGAAATATTTTGCGTTCGCGGCAACGCGCCGTAATATGCGTCTGCGGCGGGCGCTCGCGTCGGTTTCGCCGCCGGCGGGACGCGTTCCGCGTTGGCTTGAAGCTTGACTCGAACCAGACTGTCAGCTACTCTTCTATGAACGTCAAGCCTTGAAAGCTAGCTCAGCGTTACTTTCATGGAAAAGTAGCCTGTTTGAAAGTAGCCATTGAAAGTACTCAGCTACTTGTCATCGCGACGTGGCTGACGCCACCCAGTACGAGGCTAAAGCCTCGACACAGGTTTACGATGAACAACATAGTTAGGCCTAAAGTATTGGTGAAAGAGAACAAAGGGGAGCAGGGATAAACCAAAAAGGAGGCAGTTAAAAACGCTCCGTGAATGTGTATGAGCATGTGCTCATGCACACACCACACTCACTCACGTACATGGCGAATTAATAGGAAATAGGGGACCCCAGGGGGGACCAACCCCCAATAATAAAACGCCAGGGATGAAAAGTGACCCGAAGGTAGCCCATGCCGGCTAACCACAGGTGGCCACAATATCACTTAGCGAAAACGCTGAGTCCAGGGGCTCGTGGCCCTGTTTAGCCTATAAGCCGATTAAGTCATAGGGGGTAGGGAATGAACAAGGGGTAGGGTAAAAAACGCTCGATGAAAGTACATGAGCATAGGGTCAAGTACACATGTACTCACGCACGTTCATGGCGAATCAATAGAAATATGGGTCCCCAGGGGGGACCAGCCCCCAGGGCTAGGCCCCAGACGCGAAAAGTAACCCCAAAAGGTAGCCCCGGGGGGAGGCCCCGCAAAAGGCCTCACGAAAGCGCTGGACGGTTGCACCGGGCACCGGTTTTAGCCATTCCCTTGCTTTTGGTTAGCATACTACTGATTATGATATTAAGGTGTATGGTTATGATGAATTTTTGTTAAATTTTACTATGTTTAATGTAAAAAAAACTGTTACCTTAGCGTTATATTCGTTGTCAGTATGATAATTAGACAGGGTTATGCTAAATTTTTGTTAAATATTAACATGATAATGTAAAATTGACATTGATATGTTAGAAGATATGCTTGAAAAAGTTTGTATAGGTTACGCTTTGTACGCTGTGCTAGGTACTTTTACTGTAGTTAAGTAGGAACTTTGTAACGTTAGTAGTTTATTCCCGACATAAGGTAGCTAGGTTGTCGTTTTGTACATTATTTCTTAGTTCGAGTAATGCTATGTTAGCTTATTAATGTGAAAACAATGTTACGTTAGACATATATTTCGCTGGTTAGGTGTATAGAACTCATTTTGTGTGTTGATGTTTGTTTATGTTTATCCTGATGATATCGAAATGTGACCTGAAATCAATAAGATCAAAATCCTGAGGTTGGTGGGGGTAGGGCGGAGATGGCGTTATGATTTACTGATTTGACTGATTTAGTGATTTACAAGCTTTAGATAGACCGGAAACATATTAACACTTACTACGATATTTTAATTCAACAGAAACATATTTTATTTATGGTCTGGAAAAAACTTTGTTCATACTTTGCAATTATTTGTTCTGTATTATGATAGTTAGGTAAGGTTATGAGAAATTTTTGTTAAATGATTTACTTATGTTAATGTAAAAAACATTGTTACTTAGCACTATATTCGTGGTCGATAATGATGATTAGATAAAACGAGGTGATTAAAACTTTTTGTTAAATATACTGTCAATGTAAAATTATCATTGATATGTTAGAGATAATACTAGTATATATAGTATATATTATTATAGTATATATATATATATATATATATATATATATATACTCATTATATACATATCATATATATATATATTATATATACTATTATATATATAATATATATATATATATATATAACTATATATGTATTGAAAAAGTATGAATAGTTACGTTTTGCATGCAATGGTTAGTTACTTTACTGGTATTAAGGGTGGAACTTTGTTAATGTTAACAGTTTATTCACTGCGTAAGTTGTGTTTAGGTTTTGTAAGTGTACATATTTCTTAGTTCGGTTCATACGGCTATGTTAGGCTTTTTTGATGTGAAAACTTTATTAGTTAGCTAATTCATTGACGGCATCAGTCATGATACTTTTCAATATTTATCGATGGATATTGGTAAAGAAGATGTTAATGATAAATTTACATTGTTATGCTTAGAGATATGCTGAGAAGTGTGAACTAGGTTACGCTTTTTTTGTCATGTTATGTTAGTTGCTTTACTGTTGTTAAAGTGTGAAACTTTGTTAACGTTAACAGTTATTCATGTTTACTGTGCTTAGGTTTTGTTCGTTGCTGAATTATATTCTTAAGTTCAGATGTGATTGCTATAGTGACCTTTATTAATGTGAAAACTTTGTTAGTAAAAATAAAAATGTTTATATAACAGGAACACTGTGTTTTTTTCTATTACTTCACTATTTCATATAGAATTTATAATAAGAAAAAGTCGTAAAGCATAAAAATACATAAAATATAAAAAAAACATAATGTTAATAAATATATGATGTAAAGCAGTAAAGCAGTAAAGCAGTAAAACAAAACCTTACTAATCCCTCTGTTGCTAGGCATTTGAGCTATTGATTTACTGTTTTCTGCGTTTAAGGTCTGTACATTATATGTGCTATTAATAAAAAAATGTATTAAGTATGAGAGTAAAATGAATGACTCATTAGTATATTGAAAATAAATTCTCCATTTGAATAGTTTACATTGATATCATATTTATTGTTCGCGCGGTAGCGGTTACGCGGTAATATTGCGCCTGCGGGCGCACACGGCGGTTTCGCGGCGGGGGTCATCTGCGGACTCGGAAACGTTTGCGTTCACTGCCCAAATGTGTAACTCTTTAGATATACATTCTATCGTGCTAGAAGTGTTAGAAAAAGGCTAACTCATACTAGGAAGCATCCTAGCAACTTGTAATATACTTTAGTGTTGTTAAGTGTGGAACTTTGTTAATGTTAGTAGTTATTCGTGTGCAAGGTGTGTGTTAGGTTTTGTTATTGGCAATTAATATTTTCTAGTTCTACGGTAATGCCTATGTTACGCTTTCATTAATGTGAAACACAATGTTACGTTAGCATACTATTCGTTGGTTCGTATATAAAGAACTTATTTTTGTACTATGTTTAACCGTAATGGTACTCGATATGTGACCTGAATCATTAGATCGAAAGATCAGAAGGTCATGGACAGGATGGGTAGGGAGGGGCGGGGAGGGGACGGGTGGTTTGATTTACTGATTTACTGCTTTAAATTCGGTAAACTATTACACTTTACCATGATATTTTATTCAAAGAACTTATTTTTATGTTATTTTTGGATAAAACTTTATTTTTCTACTGTTATGTTTTTGATAAAACTTTTTGTTATGTTTGGCAACTCATGACTGGGGATTATGATATTTAGGTAAGGTTATGGAAAAATTTTGTTAAAATTTACTATGATTTAATGTAAAAAACGTTTATTACGTTAGGGCATATAGGTCATTGGTCTGTATGATAATCGGAAAAGGTTATATTACATTTTTGCTAAATGTTACTGTTCTGTGTAAGATAACGTTAATATGTTAGAGAATGCTTGAAAAAGTGTGAATATGTTACGATTTTGCATACAATGATAGTTACTTTACTGGTGTTAAGTGTGGAAACTTTGTTAAGTTAACGTTTATTCGTGTGTAAGTTGTGTCTAGGTGTCGTTGTACATTATAACGTAGTTCATTTGATGCTTATTGTTTGCTTTATTGATGGTGAAAAACATTTGTTACGTTAGAGTAGTACTCATTGATCTGGTAGATTAAGTTGCACACAGTTGTGTGTAAATCTTTGTTAAAATGTTTACTATGTAATTGGTAAAAAATATCGAGTGATATGTTGAAAAACAGTGTGAATAGTTGCCGTCTTTGCTATGCTATGTTAGGTACTTTCACTGCTGTAAGTGTGGAACGTATTTGGTGATTTACAGTTTATTCATGTTTAAAGTTGTGTTAGGGTTTGTCGTTGTTGGGTTATATTCATAGTTCAGCAGATACTAATGCTAAATATCTTTATTAATGTGAAAACTTTGTTACGTTAGCATATTATGATTGATCTTTGTAATAAAAAGAATTGGTTTTTGTTATGTATGCCATAGTGATACTCGAAATGTGACTTGAATCAATAATCAATAGATCAATAATAGATCACAACTGGACAGGCAGGTGGTTGGATGGATGGCTGTTTTGATTTTACTGATTTACTGCTTTAGGTATTGTAAAACATGACAATTTTAGTAAAAAAATTGACCTGAATCAATAGATCAAAATAGATCAATAGACAATAGATCAATAGATCAATAGATCACGACTGGACAGGAGGGTGGTTGGATGTGGTTTGATTACTGATTACTGCTTTGGGGTATGTAAAATATGACAATTTTAGTAAAAAATTTGACTTGAATCAATAGATCAATAGATCAATAGATCACAAGTGGACAGGTAGGTGGTTGGATTGTGTTTTGACTTTACTGATTTACTTGATTTACTGCTTTAGGGTATGTAAAAACATGGACCAATTTTAGTTAAAAAATTTGACTTGAATCAATAGATCAATAGATCAATAGATCAATAGATCACAACTGGTCAGGAGGGTGGTTGGATGATGGTTTGATTTACTGATTTACTGCTTTAGGGTATGTAAAAACGTAAATTTGTAAGTTATAAAACAAAAAGAATAAGAAATATTATTTATTACTTTATTTATTTATTATATTTAATTTATTCTATTATTACTTATTTATTTTTATTTTCTTATGGTTTTCTCGAAAACCATTATTTTTCGACAATCTACAGACTCACTAACCTATATAAGGAATCCAATATTGTTGTTATACGAATGTTTATTAACTCGGCACCGCAGCGGCTCCAGCACCGGTGCCGAAGCCAACTCCTCAGATTCCAATACCAACTCTTTCTAGAAATTCAACTCTGAATCTTCTCACCAAATTTCAGCCTTATCCGATCAATTTAATTTTTTTAGGAGGTGAGTCCCCCTTCAGGGACCCACGGGGACTAACTTCGCATACAATGAGGAGTACCTCATATCTAACCACCCTCCAAATTTTAACCAGATACGATAACCTCTAACCCTTGTAAATATATATCAGAAGCCATAGGCTTGAGCCAAGAGCCGGAGCCTAGCAAATTATTTCACCTATATAGGTATATATAATAATATAATATATATTATCTATACTATTATATACGATAATATATATATATAACAGTATATAATAATATAATATATATAGATCATATATATATTATTATATATAATTATACTATATATATAATATATATATACTTATATATATATATATATATATATAATATATAATATTATAATTATATATATACAGGAGTCAGAATCGGGATACGGGAACGGAGCGGGTACAGGAGTGCCGTCTTTGTCGGCGGAATCCAACAACCAAAGGTGGAGGTAGAGTGATGCAGTGCGGTGCGGTGCGGTGCGGGGAGGTGCGGTGCGGAGATGGGACCGCAGCAGAAGGACCTAGGGGCTGAACTGGCGCTGAAGGACACGCAGAAGGGTTTAAAAAACAACTCAGACACTTCTTCGACGTAAGCTCAAAAATTGATTCCCTACGGAAATCAATTTTTTACGATCTAATAATAATAATAATAACACAAACATACGTTCGCGCTGTCGGTCAGGTGTCCACCTGGCTCCAACTCCCTTTTAGGCCTAATATTTGCTCGCTCAGATCTCGCAACAAGGGCGTAAGCGCAATATTTGCGTCGACCCTCGGGGGCGACCCCCCTCTATAGACATCCTAGAGACTTTCGAAATTTACCCTGTTTTCGAGACCTTAAAACACATCACACCTCAGACTTATATCCAAGTTTGAAGCCAATACCTCTATTCCTTCATCTCGAAATCGCTGCCAACTATGAGATGGCTATATCACTACTATGGTCTATGTTCAGTATCGTTCTGAAATGCATAGAGGTAAGATGTTTTTCTAGAGTGAATTTAAAATATGAATATTTATTAAATATTGGAAACTTAAAATAATAACTGCAGTGTATTTGCTTTTCCGAACATTATCAATGACTTTTAGAACAAATTTAAGTCAAAATGTGCATTTTAGCAAATTTTTTACATTTAACAGGTAACAACTCTAATTTATATTAATATGTGTCAAAAATTCGCCATAATACTATAATATATATATATACTATATATCATTATTAATAGTATATATAAATATATATATTATATATATAATATATATATATATATATATATATATATATATATATATATATATATAGGCCAGCATCCCGAAGAGTTCAGGGATGTAACTAGAAAACATAACATCTACTGGAATAATAAATAACATTTTTGATTTCAGGAAGTTAATTTCATCGAAGAAACTTAAGAAAAAAATTATTTTATTCTAATATTTATTAATTAACATCTTAAATATTAGTCAAAATCTTACACATCGCCACTGTACGACTTGATGACCGATCTGACTTGAAACCTGCTCGCATAGTCTCGAGGTGCCAAATACCAATTTTTTACGCTTTGTAGAAAATAGTAATTTTTTTTCTTTTTATTTCCTTTTTAGGGTTTGAGCCGAACGGAGGGGACAGTCCCCCCCGTGTCCCCCGCGTAGGCCGAAGAAACCCCGACCATCCATCGTTCTTGTTTTCCCGGAGGTAGTCGTAACTTAAAAAAAACAACATTTGCACCCTTTTTTGCTCAGTCCAGAGTAACGCGAAGCATGCCTTCGATTTCGTCAAACTGTAATTTTTTCAACATTTTTAACAAATTTAATTTTAAAAGGTATTTTTTTTATTTTTTAATTTCGGCGGTTAACAAATTGACTCTTCTTGATTAAATAAATGATATTCTTTCGATGTAGACTGTTATAGTTTTTTAGTTACATGCCTGTTTTTTTCGGGATGCTGACCATATATAGATATATATATATCATTATTATATATATATATATCATATATATATATATATAATATAATTATATAGTATATATAATTTAAATAATAATAACTATATTAATATATCTTATATAAAATATATTATATATATAATAATATATATATATAGTTTATCTATATATATATTAGAATATAGGTAATGTTTTAAAATATTTCTTTAATTTTGTAGGTCAAATATAAAAAGATTCCTAAAGATGGCAATTCTGAAAACTTTTCTTCGAAGAAATAGCAATGAATTAAATATCCATAAGTCGCGAGCGTTGCATTATTTGATTAAACTTATAATATTTATTATATATTATATATATATATATATATATATATAATATATTATATATATTATATATATATTTTATAATATATATATATTAATTATATATATATATAATTATATATATTATATATATAATATATATATATTATATATAAGATATATATATATATATATAATACAGTTTGTTTTGGCAAACTTCTATCGGAGGATAAAGCATACGGCGAGAAAGAATCTGAACATTTATTAAACTGACAACGTTTCGTGGTCACAACAGGGACCATCATCAGGTCTAAAAAATTAAAAAATATTTAAACATTTATTAAAATTTAGAATTAATTTATACAATATAATTACATGGACGGACCAAAATTAACATAAAAATTATAATAATAATAATAATAATAATAATAATAATAATTAATAATAATAATATTAATAATAGCTTTAATTATTATTATTATAAACAGAACATCAAAAATGAAAATTCCAATAATAATATTAAAAATTATAATTATAATAGTATTAAACATAATAATAATAATAAAAATAATAACAATAATAATAAAAATAGTATTAAAAATATTAAAAATAATATTAAAAATAATATTAATAGTAATAATAATAAAAATTTAAAAAATAATGACAAATCTAGGAAAATAATAATAATTAATAAAATAATAATAATAATAATAATAATAATAATAATAATAATAATAATAATAATAATAATAATAATAATAATAATAATAATAATAATAATAATAATCACTTAAGAGGAATTTACAATCAAAGACAATGCACATATTTATCTTAGTCTGAGCTGGTCAGGAGACTAGACCCACCTGCACGAGAGCCCGTGATACTCTCCGACTAGAAGCTAACTAAATAGAAAAATAGAATAACCAGAAGACAGCTACGGAAGGCGGAGCAAAGAAGGATTGGTTGGTTGGTGGAAAATATTTGGTTAGAAGGTGTACAAAAAATAGTAAATATTTAAATAAATAAGTAAGTAAATAAATTTTTTAAGTGATATATAATTGCGTAATATAATTGGATGTGCTGGTCAGGAGGAACACCGAGAAATTTTCAACTTCCATCTATAGAAAAACAACTTTTACTCCTCAAGGTATGAATTTTTACAGTTTTACACCTTTAAAATACAAAACGAATGCCGTTCTTACATTGATAAACAGAGCCTATAAATTTACCTCCAAACTTCATTTCACTACATGAAGAGTTTCAGTTTCTGTTCACGTACTTTAAAAATAAGTTGTTTCCTTGCCGATTTCTTTTACAGGATCATTCATGACTACCTTTATAATATCTATCAACCTAAACAACAAACCCTTACTGTTTCAAAAAAGTCCCTATTCTTCAAGTTTCCATATGTGGGGCCTGTTTCTGTCTCTTTGAGGAGATATCTGGAGCAGACCCTAAACCGTTTCTTTCCCCACATCTGTTTTAATCTTGTTTTGTCTAACTCCCTCATGATTGGTTCTCTCTTTCATTTCGAAGATCAGCTTCCTGTCATATTCAGATCTGGTGTGGTTTATAAATACACATTTCCTAGCTGTGAGCGAGGCACCTTTATAGGTTCCACCATAAGACTACTCAGATCTAGGGCATGCGAGCATATGGGCATTAGCCATTGGACCTTGTGTCCGTCTGGGTCGGTGAAGGAGCCTCTCCTGTCAGGAGCATTCTAGATCTTGTGCCCACACTCTGTTATTTCAACATTTTCAAAAAGATTTTAGCTTCCACCTCTCACTCTCCGTCTTTACTTATTCTTGAATCTTTATAAATTAATAAACACAAACCTATGCTAAACAATAACATAACTTCTACGCAATTATATATCACTTAAAAAATTTATTTATTTACTTATTTTTATATTTATTATATTCTAACCAAATATTTTCCACCAACAAACCAATCCTTCTTTGCTCCGCCTTCCATAGCTGTCTTCTGGTTTCTATTTTTTATTTAGTTAGCTTCTAGTCGGAGAGTATCACGGGCTCCGTGCAGGTGGTTTCACTTGCCTTGAGCTCGTGTGGTTGCCTGAGGGTGGGTTTTTTGTCTGCCTGGAGGGAGGGGTATATGCCCTTTGTTGGGGAGGTCCGCCCCAAAAAAAAAAAAAAAAAAAAAAAAAAAAGCTTCTAGTCTCCTGACAGTCAGACTAAGGTAAATGTGCATTGGTCCTGATTTTATTTTCCTCCTTAATTTATTATTATTATTTATTATATTATTATTATCTTATTATTATATATATTATTATTATTATTATTATTATTATTATTATTATTATTATTATTATTATTTGATTATGATTTTCATTATTATTAAATTTTATTATTGATACTATTATTATTTTTAATATTTTTATTATTTTTTTAATACTATTTTTGTTATTATTGTTATTATTTTTATTATTTTATTATTTTTAATACTATTATAATTCTATTTCGATAATCTTTTGAATTTCATTGAAGAAGTTATAACCCCCACTATCCCGATACCCCTGGACAACTGATATTATTATTATTATTATATTTATTTATTATATTATATTATTATTATATTATTATTATTATTATTATTATTATGTATTATTATTATTATTATTATTATTATAGTATTATTATAATTTTTATCTGCTATTTTGGTCCGTCCATGTAATTATATTGTATAAACTTCATTTTCTAATTTTTAACGTTAAATTTGTATTTTTTAACCCGTTTTTCTTGGTTCCTCCTGTCATCGACACGTTGTCAGTGAAATAATTGTTCAGTTTTTTTCTCCGCCGTATGCTTTTATCCAATATTAATATATATATATATATATATATATATATATATAATATATAAATATATAATTAAATTTATATAAATAATATATTTATTACATATGGCTAAATATTAAATAATATTTCCAAACATAGAATATTTATATAATATATATATATATATATTATATAATATATATATTATATATATATATATAATATACATAATTATATATAATAAACTTTAGGTGATGAGGTAAAACAGTTGCTTTAATTTGTAGGTCAAATATAAAAGATTCCTAAAGATGACACATTTGAAAACATTTCCTGGAAGCTATAGCAATGAATTATCCATAAGTCGTGAGTTGATTATTTATTGAAAACTTAAATATTGTTAATTGTTTACTTAAAGACAAACTTAGGTTGCAATGCTGTGCAACGTGAATCAATCTCGGTTAGGTTCCATTGCTGTGCAACGTGTATCCATGTAGGTTAGGTTGCATTGCTGTGCAACGTGTATCCATCTAGGTTAGGTTTCATTGCCTGTGCAAGTCGTATCCGTATAGATTAGATTCAAACTTTACCCCCTTTTCTAAGTTTAGGATTTAATATATCTTATCTATAAATATGAATAATATATATATATAGATATATATATATATATATAATATATATATATATATATATATATATATAATATATACGCTATATTATATATCATATATATAATATATATATATATATATATATATCGATATCACTATATATCGAATGTATAATTGATATCAGATAGTATCGAAATATCAAAGGTCGAGACGAAAGGGATATCCAGTTTTTTACCTTTTTATAACATACATTATATATATATAATAATATAATATATACTAATATATATAATATATATATATATACTTATATATATATAGATAGATATATTTAATAAGTATATATACTTTTAAGTTAGATTTACATATTATCATATCTATATATATATATAATATACCAGGGGCGGCTCGTGGCCTGCTTGCAGGTTTGCACAACCACCATTATTAGTAACAACTTTGCACGTTAGTGTGCAACTATTTATTATTGTTTATCGTTTAATTTTTAGCTAGGATTAAATATTAAGAAAATTAAATTGACACTCCTTATTATAATACACTCCAATGATTTTTATACCTTTAATGCAAAAAAAAACGTCATCAAATTTTAGTAAGTCCAAATGTCATACCAACATGATTGTTGCAGACACTTTACAAACACAGGCCCTATACATTTTTGAGGAGAATGTAACATGTGTGAAAAATATGACCGCTGTGGACGGCTTTATCCTACAACTTTTGGTTTGACATATCAAGAAAACCGCGTTGTTTTCTGTACTAAAAATTCAAATTTTGGATACCGCGAAACCAATTTGGAAATTGGACTACTGATGTTCCAAAAATTACACGTCTCGGGCGAACGAGGGACGAATAGTTATGTTGTTTTGCCGGTTGGTCAGATCCTTGTTTTATTAGATATTATAAAATTCTTCTCTCTCTCTCTCTCTCTCTCTCTCTCTCCTCTCTCTCTCTCTCGATATATTAATATATATAATATATATATTTATAATATATATATATATATATATATTATATATTATACTATATAAATATAAATATTATTATATACTATATAATATATATATATATATCAGGGGCTAACAAAGGGTAGGTAGGGTAGGTAGCTCCTACCAATATTTTTGAGTCTTTTTAATTAAAATAAATTAAATGGTAAGTTAACTAAAATATTTACAATTTTATATTAATTTTTATTAAAAGAAACATTATAAAATAAATTTTAAGAAAACAAGTACATTAGTATTTAGGACCCAAATTACAACTAATTAAATTTACTTTGAATTTCCTTGCCACCCTGTTCCTAAAGAGTAAATTTCTAAATCTATGGGCGTACGTAAGTTTGCATTTTTCGTATAATATTATAAACTGGGCCAGACCGGTCATCTACCTTGCTGAACGATCGAATAAATTTGGAAATGTGAGAAAGAATTTTGATTCTCTCTCTCTCTCTCTCTCCTCTCGTCTCTCTCTCTCTTCTCTTCCTCCTCTCTCTCTCTCTCTCTCTCCCTCTCTCGTCTCTGCTCTCTCCTCTCTCTCTCTCTCCTCTCTCTCTCTATTCTATCTATCTATGTACGATAAGTTCACTTACAGCTAACAGAGTAAAATGAAATGTATAGCATAGATGAATTGTGTTTACTGCTTAGTTTTGAAGTAAGGGGTAGTTAATATGTTGCGATATTGAATTTTAATTTTATGTTACATTATTTAAGTGCCGTTTACCTTTGTATAATTGAAATAATCGATAATAGAAGTAAGTGTTTATTTTATATTAAAATAATAGTTACATAAAATTATAAACTTATGTTAAGAACAAACAGCTTTACTTTAAAAAAAGGTAGGCTTATATCCCGTTTTGAGTCAATCTCATATAAAGTTTTATTCAAAATGAAGAGAGAAATTAAATTTTTCCTAAAAATAAAGTACCGTAAGTATTGCAATTTGTAAAAATGTTTTCGTTATATTTTCCTTATATATATACTATATTATATATATATATATATATATATATATAATATATATATATATATATATTATGGATATAATATATACATAATATAATATATATATATAATATAATATTATATAATATATATATATATATGGCCAGACTCCATATTATTCATGCAATGTTAACTAAAAAATTATAACAGCTACAGGAAAAAAAAATAACATTTTGATTTTAGCAAGCAATTTCATCGATAGAAACTTAAAAAAAAAATTTATTCTAATATTTATTAATAAACACCTTAATACTAGTAATAATCATAGATCTGTAAGCGCTATAGGATGATTGACTTGAATCCCTGCATTACTTCACGAAAGCAAGAGTTTCTCAAATAGGTATTTTAATTTTTAAAGGTGAATAAAAATGTTTTATTTTTTCTTTTTATATCCTTTTTAGGGGGTTCGAGCCGACGGAGGGACAGAGAACTAAAAAATTATAACAGCTACAGGAAAAAAAATAACATTTTGATTTTAGCAAGCAATTTCATCGATGAAACTTAAAAAAAATATATTTCATTCTAATATTTTATTAATAACACCTTAAAATATTAGTATAATCTTAGATCTGGCAAGCGTACTGTGTGATTGACCTTGAATCCTAAATTAGTTCACGGAGCAAGAGTTGCCAAATAGTATTTTAATTTAACGCTTGTAAATAATGTTATTTTTCTTATATCCTTTTTAGGGGGTCGAGCCGACGGAGGGACAGAGGGGGGACGAAGTCCTCGTCGTCCCCCGGTAGCCGAGAAACCCCGACTCTTATCCCATCGTTCGTTACCCGTGTGGATATCTTTAGTTGAAAAGGAAAAAATCACACATTTGGCCACCTTTGCGTGGCTCACTCGGAGTACGCAAGGCTTGCCCTTTCGTATTCACAGAACACAGCAGAATTATCATACCAAGCTTGTTGTCCAACATTCTTTAACTATTAAATTTTTTCAAAAGCGTTATTTTTTATTTTACTTTTTCTTTATTTACATGGAAAAAATGCTCTCCCTTATTATAAATTTTTTTTATTTTCCTGTTACCTGTTATGGTTTTTTTGTTGCGGTGCATGTTGCTTTCTGGAGGGTGACCATTATATATATATATTTGAAATATTATATATAATATTATATATAATAATTATATATATCATATATATATAAAACATAATCCATACTATAAATTATATAACTATATATATATAAATATATAATATATATATATATGATATACTAATTGTGTATGTGAAATGTCAGATGCAAACCACCTATAAATTGTACGACGAGCCGCCCCTGATTATATAATATATAATATATATATATAGATATATATATATATATATATATACTATCACTCATATATATATATATATATATCTAGTGATGCAGCGTAACATCGCGATGCCGGCGGAGCATCCGCATCCGCATCCGCGGAGCATCCGCACATATTAAAGATCCGCATCCGCAATCCGCATCCGCACTTCCGCGCTTTGCCCTGCGGATTTGCGTGGATGTTTATTGTCGAGAATTTGATAAAGAATTTTTATAATAAAAATACTTAAGATGAATCTGAAAAGAGAACATAGAAAATGTAAATAGTTGAAGGCAATTCAAAAACGCTTGATATTCCATATCTTAATGTTATTCAAAGACATTCCAACTCGCTAAAAATAGACACTTCATATGATGGATATAAGGTATCTGCTCAAAGAACTTGCTTGCTTCGTATTAATTCTTATTAATTTGGGAAAATGACATCATATCACATTGCATTAAACCTATGGAAACCATTTGAAGAAACTAACCAAAAAATTCAGCGCGTCTACAGCTTCTGTCTCTTTATGTAATACCATTAATCTCACGGCTAAGAAGCATTTTGAACCATCTTCAAAAAGAAAATGCATGAAGGTTGTAAAAAGAATTGGAAAGATGTAATTAAACTAGAGTTAGTAACAAATCATTGTTCTGTGGACAAAAATATGACCTTCATACCCATATTGCACTTACTTAGATTCCCGTTATAAACAAGTTTTTTTGTAACGATACTTTAGAACAAGTTAAATCGTTACTTTGTGGCAGTTGAAAAACTTCAATCCAACAGTCTATTAATTACGCAACCCATTAAAAGGAAAAAAAAACAAAATCACAGAACCAACACCTTCTACAGTAAATCAATAACAGATTCACTGGAGAATTTCTTACATCCAGTAGTGATGAAGAAACACACGCATTTTACCAAAAGATGCTTTATGCAAAAGATTGAACAACTATCACCATAGAAAACGATTAGATTCAAATGATGATCCATTCAGTTGGTGGAAAAGTTAATCAAAATGTTTATCCACGCTTGAGTAAACTGCAAAGGAAAACTTTCAATCCCGGACAGTTGGCTTTCTTTATCAAAAGAGTAAAAAAAATGAAATATACAGAACCAACATCTTTTACAAGTAAATCAATAACAGAGATTTCACTGAGAATTCACAGACCCCAGTAGTGATGAAGAAACACACGCATTTATCAAAAAGATGCCAGTGACATTATAAAACTAATCACCAAGAAAAATACCAACGTTATGATGAAAAAATGACGATCCTATCATTTGGTGGAGTGTTAATTAAGCCAAATGCAAATGTTACCCACGCTCAAGTAAACTTGCAAGGAAATAACTGGCCTGTCCTTAAAACTAGTGTTCCAAGTGAGAATATTTAGCAATGCTGCTGGGCTAATATATGATGAAAGAGAAACAGACTCTCAACAGAAAAGCGCAAGAAACAGGCAGAAAGGCAGACAAAATTGATTCTTCTCAAGCACAACCTTCCCATTATTTTGAATTTCAATACTAGTGCAAAAAGAGTTATATAATCCATGTAAATCTCTTCACTTAAGTCGGGAGGTGGGGAAAGAGAGTTGAATGGTACATTGAGTGTTGGCGTTTCCCATCCCGCACCCTGGGTAACAATTATATTAATAGTGTGGCTAAAACTCGATATATATATACCTATAATATAATAATTATTATATATAATATATTAGATATATATATATATACTATAACTATAGTATATATATATATACCATATGATATATATATATTAAAAATAGCCGCATCCGCATCCGCATCCTCGCTTTGCCCTGCGGATAATCCGCATCCGCACCCGCATCCGCGGATGCGAAAAAAATGGCATCTACCTGCATCACTAATAATATATATATATATATATATATATATATATATATATATATATATATATATTATATAATATAATATACTATATACTATATATATATATATATATATAATATACTATATAATATATATATATATATATACAGTGATGGGCACCGGTACATGAAAATTGCGTTGGGCGATACCGTACATCGATACTTGTACAATTCTCTTGGGCGGATACCGATACTCGGTACTTGAAAACAAACGTCCACATTGGGCGATACGGTACCGGATTGTATCGCCGATACATCCCGATACATCGGTACCATCTTGAAGAACATAAACAAAAAGTGATAAATAGTTTTTCGAAAAATAGTTATACACATAATACATTTTATTACTTGTTGATATAGTTTTTATGTCGATTCGGTGCTTCTTCATCTGTAACTTTAAATTGTATAAAAATAAAGTTAAACTCAAGGTAAAAATTTTGAAATTTGCATAGAAACGAAAGTTTAAAATTGCTGTCACAGTGAGCAAGCTCAAAAATTTCCCAGAATTATTAATCGGACTTACACCCAGTTTGTTGCATCTAATGTTTTTGAAACTGTTCTTCGGAATCTTTTGCGAACTAATGAACTCACTTTCGAGTGTGTACACTCTACTCATTTGTAAAGTTATAGTTTGAAAATAAGACTGTCTAAATAATGTAAAACTAAAAAAATACAAACAACCATGACAGCCGTAACTTCTGTTAATCAACTTGCAATAACGAGGACCCTGCGAGTCTGCACAAGTCGAACGCATAAATTTTTAAATGTATCGGATTGCAGAAATAAACGATAATTCTGAACACGTTTCACTTAAAATGATATAAAGCCTGCGTTTCCCAGTAAGCACCCGAGTGCAGCCCTGTGTTCGCAAAAATCGACTCCGGAAAACGCTTCGAATTGACAAAAAATTACATTTAACCACATGCATGAGAACAGGAAACCTTTGCAGTACCTGGAAAGCGGCTCCCGAGCGCAGCCCGTCGGATCACGCTGGACAATTGTGAAACAATCTTTTATACTTATATGTATCTATTTTATGAAACGATATATTAGTAATTTAGTATCCTTAATATAAAAGCTTAACTAAAATATTTATAAAAACTTTTGGAGCTTCGAAACAATGCACTTTGTAAAGAACAATTTGTTTGTAAACCAAACAGTATCCTCCGCAGACCAGACCGCCTGTTTACTAATTCCCGAAATCGAGCGACGTTAACAACGGGCGCACCTGACGTGACGTTATACATGACGCTAGAAGTGCGCACAACGGGCGATCGGGAAACGAATGCATGTGCGCCTGTGTGCCCGCCCGGCTACAGTCGGGCTTCTGACAACGCAACTATATTGCAACCGAGAATTATGAAACAACCTAGTACTTGTTATATGTATACCATTATACTATATATATATATATACTATAATAATATTATTTCTATGCCCCAAAATAAACTATAGTATTTTATAATTAGGATCTTCATACTACTATTATATGATTCCTCTTACTAGATATAACGTACTATATATAAAGTCCTAATATATATATATATAGTATTTTACAGTTGTCAACACCACTCTATGGGCAGAGTCCCTTT